>CAWVNZ010001114.1:0-37662 GCA_963930735.1 Dioctria linearis
TCGCAAATTTTAAGTGCGCCAGGATTGCCTTTTCTATAGTAAATTATTCAAAAAATAATTTTATACTGTCGCAAATTTTAATTACGCCAGGGATTGCCTTTTCTATAGTAAATTATTCAAAAAAATAATTTTTTACTGTCGCAAATTTTAAATATCCCAGGGATTGCCTTTTCTATAGTAAATTATTCAAAAAATAATTTTTTACTATCGCAAATTTTAATTACCCCAGGGATTGCCTTTTCTATAGTAAATTATTCAAAAAATAATTTTATACTGTCGCAAATTTTAAGTGCGCCAGGGATTGCCTTTTCTATAGTAAATTATTCAAAAAATAATTTTATTCTGTCGCAAATTTTAAGTGCGCCAGGGATTGCCTTTTCTATAGTAAATTATTCAAAAAATAATTTTCTACTGTCGCAAATTTTAATTACGCCAGGGATTGCCTTTTCTGTAGTAAATTATTCAAAAAATAATTTTCTACTGTCGCAAATTTTAATTACGCCAGGGATTGCCTTTTCTATAGTAAATTATTCAAAAAATAATTTTATACTGTCGCAAATTTTAAGTGCGCCAGGGATTGCCTTTTCTATAGTAAATTATTCAAAAAATAATTTTTTACTATCGCAAATTTTAATTACGCCTTTTCTATAGTAAACTATTCAAAAAATAATTTTATACTGTCGCAAATTTTAATTACGCCAGGGATTGCCTTTTCTATAGTAAACTTTTCAAAAAATAATTTTTACTATCGCAAGTTTTAATTGCGCCAGGGATTGCTTTTCTACAGTAAATTTTGCAAAAAATAATTTTATACCGTCGCAAATTTTAATTACGCCAGGGATTGCCTTTTCTATAGTAAATTCTTCAAAAAATAATTTTATACTGTCGCAAATTTTAATTACGCCAGGGATTGCCTTTTCTATAGTAAATTATTCAAAAAATAATTTTTTACTGTCGCAAATTTCAAATCCGCCAGGGGATTGCCTTTTCTATAGTAAATTATTCAAAAAATAATTTTCTACTGTCGCAAATTTTAATTACGCCAGGCATTGCCTTTTCTATAGTAAATTATTCAAAAAATAATTTTTTACTATCGCAAGTATTAATTACGCCAGGGATTGCCTTTTCTATAGTAAATTATTCAAAAAATAATTTTATACTGTCGCAAATTTTAATTACACCAGGGATTGCCTTTTCTATAGTAAATTATTCAAAAAATAATTTTCTACTGTCGCAAATTTTAATTACGCCAGGGATTGCCTTTTCTATAGTAAATTATTCAAAAAATAATTTTTTACTATCGCAAGTTTTAATTTCGCCAGGGATTGCCTTTTCTATAGTAAATTATTCAAAAAATAATTTTATACTATCGCAAATTTTAATTACGCCAGGGATTGCCTTTTCTATAATAAATTATTCAAAAAATAATTTTTTACTATCGCAAGTTTTAATTACGCCAGGGATTGCCTTTTCTATAGTAAATTATTCAAAAAATAATTTTATACTGTCGCAAATTTTAGTTACGCCAGGGATTGCCTTTTCTATAGTAAATTATTCAAAAAATAATTTTTTACTATCGCAAATTTTAATTACGACAGGGATTGCCTTTTCTATAGTAAATTATTCAAAAAATAATTTTATACTGTCGCAAATTTTAAGTGCGCCAGGGATTGCCTTTTCTATAGTAAATTATTCAAAAAATAATTATCTACTGTCACAAATTTTAATTACGCCAGGGATTGCCTTTTCTGTAGTAAATTATTCAAAAAATAATTTTCTACTGTCGCAAATTTTAATTACGCCAGGGATTGCCTTTTCTATAGTAAATTATTCAAAAAATAATTTTATACTGTCGCAAATTTTAAGTGCGCCAGGGATTGCCTTTTCTATAGTAAATTATTCAAAAAATAATTTTTTACTATCGCAAATTTTAATTACGCCTTTTCTATAGTAAACTATTCAAAAAATAATTTTATACTGTCGCAAATTTTAATTACGCCAGGGATTGCCTTTTCTATAGTAAACTTTTCAAAAAATAATTTTTTACTATCGCAAGTTTTAATTGCGCCAGGGATTGCTTTTCTACAGTAAATTTTGCAAAAAATAATTTTATACCGTCGCAAATTTTAATTACGCCAGGGATTGCCTTTTCTATAGTAAATTCTTCAAAAAATAATTTTATACTGTCGCAAATTTTAATTACGCCAGGGATTGCCTTTTCTATAGTAAATTATTCAAAAAATAATTTTTTACTGTCGCAAATTTCAAATCCGCCAGGGATTGCCTTTTCTATAGTAAATTATTCAAAAAATAATTTTCTACTGTCGCAAATTTTAATTACGCCAGGCATTGCCTTTTCTATAGTAAATTATTCAAAAAATAATTTTTTACTATCGCAAGTATTAATTACGCCAGGGATTGCCTTTTCTATAGTAAATTATTCAAAAAATAATTTTATACTGTCGCAAATTTTAATTACGCCAGGGATTGCCTTTTCTATAGTAAATTATTCAAAAAATAATTTTCTACTGTCGCAAATTTTAATTACGCCAGGGATTGCCTTTTCTATAGTAAATTATTCAAAAAATAATTTTTTACTATCGCAAGTTTTAATTTCGCCAGGGATTGCCTTTTCTATAGTAAATTATTCAAAAAATAATTTTATACTATCGCAAATTTTAATTACGCCAGGGATTGCCTTTTCTATAATAAATTATTCAAAAAATAATTTTTTTACTATCGCAAGTTTTAATTACGCCAGGGATTGCCTTTTCTATAGTAAATTATTCAAAAAATAATTTTATACTGTCGCAAATTTTAGTTACGCCAGGGATTGCCTTTTCTATAGTAAATTATTCAAAAAATAATTTTTTACTATCGCAAATTTTAATTACGACAGGGATTGCCTTTTCTATAGTAAATTATTCAAAAAATAATTTTATACTGTCGCAAATTTTAAGTGCGCCAGGGATTGCCTTTTCTATAGTAAATTATTCAAAAAATAATTTTATACTGTCGCAAATTTTAAGTGCGCCAGGGATTGCCTTTTCTATAGTAAATTATTCAAAAAATAATTTTCTACTGTCGCAAATTTTAATTACGCCAGGGATTGCCTTTTCTATAGTAAATTATTCAAAAAATAATTTTCTACTGTCGCAAATTTTAATTACGCCAGGGATTTCCTTTTCTATAGTAAATTATTCAAAAAATTATTTTATACTGTCGCAAATTTTAAGTGCGCCAGGGATTGCCTTTTCTATAGTAAATTATTCAAAAAATAATTTTCAACTGTCGCAAATTTTAATTACGCCAGGAATTGCCTTTTCTATAGTAAATTATTCAAAAAATAATTTTTTACTATCGCAAGTTTTAATTACGCCAGGGATTGCCTTTTCTATAGTAAATTATTCAAAAAATAATTTTCTACTGTCGCAAATTTTATTTACGCCAGGGATTGCCTTTTCTATAGTAAATTTCTCACAAATTAATTTTATTCTGTCGCAAATTTTAATTGCGCCAGGGATTGCCCTTTCTATAGTAAATTATTCAAAAAATAATTTTATACTGTCGCAAATTTTAATTACGCCAGGGATTGCCTTTTTCTATAGTAAATTATTCAAAAAATAATTTTTTACTGTCGCAAATTTCAAATCCGCCAGGGATTGCCTTTTCTACAGTAAATTTTGCAAAAAATAATTTTATACCGTCGCAAATTTTAATTACGCCAGGGATTGCCTTTTCTATAGTAAATTATTCAAAAAATAATTTTATACTGTCGCAAATTTTAATTAGGCCAGGGATTGCCTTTTCTATAGTAAATTATTCAAAAAATAATTTTTTACTGTCGCAAATTTCAAATCCGCCAGGGACTGCCTTTTCTATAGTAAATTATTCAAAAAATAATTTTTTACTATCGCAAGTTTTAATTACGCCAGGGATTGCCTTTTCTATAGTAAATTATTCAAAAAATAATTTTTTACTATCGCAAGTTTTAATTACGCCAGGGATTGCCTTTTCTATAGTAAATTATTCAAAAAATAATTTTCTACTGTCGCAAATTTTATTTACGCCAGGGATTGCCTTTTCTATAGTAAATTTCTCACAAATTAATTTTATTCTGTCGCAAATTTTAATTGCGCCAGGATTGCCTTTTCTATAGTAAATTATTCAAAAAATAATTTTATACTATCGCAAATTTTAATTACGCCAGGGATTGCCTTTTCTATAATAAATTATTCAAAAAATAATTTTTTACTATCGCAAGTTTTAATTACGCCAGGGATTGCCTTTTCTATAGTAAATTATTCAAAAAATAATTTTATACTGTCGCAAATTTTAGTTACGCCAGGGATTGCCTTTTCTATAGTAAATTATTCAAAAAATATTTTTTTACTATCGCAAATTTTAATTACGACAGGGATTGCCTTTTCTATAGTAAATTATTCAAAAAATAATTTTATACTGTCGCAAATTTTAAGTGCGCCAGGGATTGCCTTTTCTATAGTAAATTATTCAAAAAATAATTTTATACTGTCGCAAATTTTAAGTGCGCCAGGGATTGCCTTTTCTATAGTAAATTATTCAAAAAATAATTTTCTACTGTCGCAAATTTTAATTACGCCAGGGATTGCCTTTTCTATAGTAAATTATTCAAAAAATAATTTTCTACTGTCGCAAATTTTAATTACGCCAGGGATTTCCTTTTCTATAGTAAATTATTCAAAAAATAATTTTATACTGTCGCAAATTTTAAGTGCGCCAGGGATTGCCTTTTCTATAGTAAATTATTCAAAAAATAATTTTTTACTATCGCAAATTTTAATTACGCCAGGGATTGCCTTTTCTATAGTAAATTATTCAAAAAATAATTTTCAACTGTCGCAAAATTTAATTACACCAGGAATTGCCTTTTCTATAGTAAATTATTCAAAAAATAATTTTTTACTATCGCAAGTTTTAATTACGCCAGGGATTGCCTTTTCTATAGTAAATTATTCAAAAAATAATTTTCTACTGTCGCAAATTTTATTTACGCCAGGGATTGCCTTTTCTATAGTAAATTTCTCACAAATTAATTTTATTCTGTCGCAAATTTTAATTGCGCCAGGGATTGCCTTTTCTATAGTAAATTATTCAAAAAATAATTTTATACTGTCGCAAATTTTAATCACGCCAGGGATTGCCTTTTCTATAGTAAATTATTCAAAAAATAATTTTTTACTGTCGCAAATTTCAAATCCGCCAGGGATTGCCTTTTCTACAGTAAATTTTGCAAAAAATAATTTTATACCGTCGCAAATTTTAATTACGCCAGGGATTGCCTTTTCTATAGTAAATTATTCAAAAAATAATTTTATACTGTCGCAAATTTTAATTAGGCCAGGGATTGCCTTTTCTATAGTAAATTATTCAAAAAATAATTTTTTACTGTCGCAAATTTCAAATCCGCCAGGGACTGGCTTTTCTATAGTAAATTATTCAAAAAATAATTTTTTACTATCGCAAGTTTTAATTACGCCAGGGATTGCCTTTTCTATAGTAAATTATTCAAAAAATAATTTTTTACTATCGCAAGTTTTAATTACGCCAGGGATTGCCTTTTCTATAGTAAATTATTCAAAAAATAATTTTATACTGTCGCAAATTTTAATTACGCCAGGGATTGCCTTTTCTATAGTAAATTATTCAAAAAATAATTTTTACTGTCGCAAATTTCAAATCCGCCAGGGATTGCCTTTTCTATAGTAAATTATTCAGAAAATAATGTTTTACTATCGCAAGTTTTAATTACGCCAGGGATTGCCTTTTCTATAGTAAATTATTCAAAAAATAATTTTTTACTATCGCAAATTTTAATTACGCCAATGATTGCCTTTTCTATAGTAAATTATTCAAAAAATAATTTTCAACTGTCGCAAATTTTAATTACGCCAGGGATTGCCTTTTCTATAGTAAATTATTCAAAAAATAATTTTTTACTATCGCAAGTTTTAATTACGCCAGGGATTGCCTTTTCTATAGTAAATTATTCAAAAAATAATTTTCTACTGTCGCAAATTTTAATTACGCCAGGGATTGCCTTTTCTATAGTAAATTTCTCACAAATTAATTTTTTACTGTCGCAAATTTTAATTGCGCCAGGGATTGCCTTTTCTATAGTAAATTATTCAAAAAATAATTTTATACTGTCGCAAATTTTAATTACGCCAGGGATTGTCTTTTCTATAGTAAATTATTCAAAAAATAATTTTTTACTGTCGCAAATTTCAAATCCGCCAGGGATTGCCTTTTCTATAGTAAATTATTCAAAAAATAATTTTTACTATCGCAAGTTTTAATTACGCCAGGGATTGCCTTTTCTATAGTAAATTATTCAAAAAATAATTTTATACTGTCGCAAATTTTAATTACGCCAGGGATTGCCTTTTCTATAGTAAATTATTCAAAAAATAATTTTTTACTGTCGCAAATTTTAAATATCCCAGGGATTGCCTTTTCTATAGTAAATTTCTCACAAATTAATTTTTTACTGTCGCAAATTTTAAATACGCCAGGGATTGCCTTTTCTATAGTAAATTATTCAAAAAATAATTTTCTACTGTCGCAAATTTTAATTACGCCAGGGATTGCCTTTTCTATAGTAAATTATTCAAAAAATAAATTTTTACTGTCGCAAATTTTAAATATCCCAGGGATTGCCTTTTCTATAGTAAACTTCTCGCAAATTAATTTCTTACTGTCGCAAATTTTAATTACGCCAGGGATTGCCTTTTCTATAGTAAATTATTCAAAAAATAATTTTTTACTGTCGCAGATTTCAAATCCGCCAGGGATTGCCTTTTCTATAGTAAATTATTCAAAAAATAATTTTTTACTATCGCAAGTTTTAATTACGCCAGGGATTGCCTTTTCTATAGTAAATTATTCAAAAAATAATTTTATACTGTCGCAAATTGTAATTACGCCAGGCATTGCCTTTTCTATAGTAAATTATTCAAAAAATAATTTTTTACTATCGCAAGTATTAATTACGCCAGGGATTGCCTTTTCTATAGTAAATTATTCAAAAAATAATTTTATACTGTCGCAAATTTTAAGTGGCCAGGGATTGCCTTTTCTATAGTAAATTATTCAAAAAATAATTTTTTACTGTCGCAAATTTTAATTACGCCAGGGATTGCCTTTTCTATAGTAAATTATTCAAAAAATAATTTTCTACTGTCGCAAATTTTAATTACGCCAGGGATTGCCTTTTCTATAGTAAATTATTCAAAAAATAATTTTCTACTGTCGCAAATTTTAATTACGCCAGGGATTGCCTTTTCTATAGTAAATTATTCAAAAAATAATTTTATACTGTCGCAAATTTAAATTGCGCCAGGGATTGCCTTTTCTATAGTAAAATATTCAAAAAATAATTTTTTACTATCGCAAATTTTAATTACGCCAGGGATTGCCTTTTCTATAGTAAATTATTCAAAAAATAATTTTATACTTTCGCAAATTTTAAGTGCGCCAGGGATTGCCTTTTCTATAGTAAATTATTCAAAAAATAATTTTTTACTGTCGCAAATTTTAATTACGCCAGGGATTGCCTTTTCTATAGTAAATTATTCAAAAAATAATTTTCTACTGTCGCAAATTTTAATTACGCCAGGGATTGCCTTTTCTATAGTAAATTATTCAAAAAATAATTTTATACTGTCGCAAATTTTAATTACGCCAGGGATTGCCTTTTCTATAGTAAATTATTCAAAAAATAATTTTCTACTGTCGCAAATTTTAATTACGCCAGGGATTGCCTTTTCTATAGTAAATTATTCAAAAAATAATTTTCTACTGTCGCAAATTTTAAATATCCCAGGGATTGCCTTTTCTATAGTAAATTTCTCACAAATTAATTTTATTCTGTCGCAAATTTTAATTGCGCCAGGGATTGCCTTTTCTATAGTAAATTATTCAAAAAATAATTTTATACTGTCGCAAATTTTAATTACGCCAGGGATTGCCTTTTCTATAGTAAATTATTCAAAAAATAATTTTTTACTGTCGCAAATTTCAAATCCGCCAGGGATTGCCTTTTCTACAGTAAATTTTGCAAAAAATAATTTTATACCGTCGCAAATTTTAATTACGCCAGGGATTGCCTTTTCTATAGTAAATTATTCAAAAAATAATTTTATACTGTCGCAAATTTTAATTAGGCCAGGGATTGCCTTTTCTATAGTAAATTATTCAAAAAATAATTTTTTACTGTCGCAAATTTCAAATCCGCCAGGGACTGCCTTTTCTATAGTAAATTATTCAAAAAATAATTTTTTACTATCGCAAGTTTTAATTACGCCAGGGATTGCCTTTTCTATAGTAAATTATTCAAAAAATAATTTTCTACTGTCGCAAATTTTAATTACGCCAGGGATTTCCTTTTCTATAGTAAATTATTCAAAAAATTATTTTATACTGTCGCAAATTTTAAGTGCGCCAGGGATTGCCTTTTCTATAGTAAATTATTCAAAAAATAATTTTCAACTGTCGCAAATTTTAATTACGCCAGGGATTGCCTTTTCTATAGTAAATTATTCAAAAAATAATTTTCTACTGTCGCAAATTTTAATTACGCCAGGGATTGCCTTTTCTATAGTAAATTATTCAAAAAATAATTTTCTACTGTCGCAAATTTTAATTACGCCAGGGATTTCCTTTTCTATAGTAAATTATTCAAAAAATTATTTTATACTGTCGCAAATTTTAAGTGCGCCAGGGATTGCCTTTTCTATAGTAAATTATTCAAAAAATAATTTTCAACTGTCGCAAATTTTAATTACGCCAGGAATTGCCTTTTCTATAGTAAATTATTCAAAAAATAATTTTTTACTATCGCAAGTTTTAATTACGCCAGGGATTGCCTTTTCTATAGTAAATTATTCAAAAAATAATTTTCTACTGTCGCAAATTTTATTTACGCCAGGGATTGCCTTTTCTATAGTAAATTTCTCACAAATTAATTTTATTCTGTCGCAAATTTTAATTGCGCCAGGGATTGCCCTTTCTATAGTAAATTATTCAAAAAATAATTTTATACTGTCGCAAATTTTAATTACGCCAGGGATTGCCTTTTCTATAGTAAATTATTCAAAAAATAATTTTTTACTGTCGCAAATTTCAAATCCGCCAGGGATTGCCTTTTCTACAGTAAATTTTGCAAAAAATAATTTTATACCGTCGCAAATTTTAATTACGCCAGGGATTGCCTTTTCTATAGTAAATTATTCAAAAAATAATTTTATACTGTCGCAAATTTTAATTAGGCCAGGGATTGCCTTTTCTATAGTAAATTATTCAAAAAATAATTTTTTACTGTCGCAAATTTCAAATCCGCCAGGGACTGCCTTTTCTATAGTAAATTATTCAAAAAATAATTTTTTACTATCGCAAGTTTTAATTACGCCAGGGATTGCCTTTTCTATAGTAAATTATTCAAAAAATAATTTTTTACTATCGCAAGTTTTAATTACGCCAGGGATTGCCTTTTCTATAGTAAATTATTCAAAAAATAATTTTCTACTGTCGCAAATTTTATTTACGCCAGGGATTGCCTTTTCTATAGTAAATTTCTCACAAATTAATTTTATTCTGTCGCAAATTTTAATTGCGCCAGGGATTGCCTTTTCTATAGTAAATTATTCAAAAAATAATTTTATACTATCGCAAATTTTAATTACGCCAGGGATTGCCTTTTCTATAATAAATTATTCAAAAAATAATTTTTTACTATCGCAAGTTTTAATTACGCCAGGGATTGCCTTTTCTATAGTAAATTATTCAAAAAATAATTTTATACTGTCGCAAATTTTAGTTACGCCAGGGATTGCCTTTTCTATAGTAAATTATTCAAAAAATAATTTTTTACTATCGCAAATTTTAATTACGACAGGGATTGCCTTTTCTATAGTAAATTATTCAAAAAATAATTTTATACTGTCGCAAATTTTAAGTGCGCCAGGGATTGCCTTTTCTATAGTAAATTATTCAAAAAATAATTTTATACTGTCGCAAATTTTAAGTGCGCCAGGGATTGCCTTTTCTATAGTAAATTATTCAAAAAATAATTTTCTACTGTCGCAAATTTTAATTACGCCAGGGATTGCCTTTTCTATAGTAAATTATTCAAAAAATAATTTTCTACTGTCGCAAATTTTAATTACGCCAGGGATTTCCTTTTCTATAGTAAATTATTCAAAAAATAATTTTATACTGTCGCAAATTTTAAGTGCGCCAGGGATTGCCTTTTCTATAGTAAATTATTCAAAAAATAATTTTTTACTATCGCAAATTTTAATTACGCCAGGGATTGCCTTTTCTATAGTAAATTATTCAAAAAATAATTTTCAACTGTCGCAAATTTTAATTACACCAGGAATTGCCTTTTCTATAGTAAATTATTCAAAAAATAATTTTTTACTATCGCAAGTTTTAATTACGCCAGGGATTGCCTTTTCTATAGTAAATTATTCAAAAAATAATTTTCTACTGTCGCAAATTTTATTTACGCCAGGGATTGCCTTTTCTATAGTAAATTTCTCACAAATTAATTTTATTCTGTCGCAAATTTTAATTGCGCCAGGGATTGCCTTTTCTATAGTAAATTATTCAAAAAATAATTTTATACTGTCGCAAATTTTAATTACGCCAGGGATTGCCTTTTCTATAGTAAATTATTCAAAAAATAATTTTTTACTGTCGCAAATTTCAAATCCGCCAGGGATTGCCTTTTCTACAGTAAATTTTGCAAAAAATAATTTTATACCGTCGCAAATTTTAATTACGCCAGGGATTGCCTTTTCTATAGTAAATTATTCAAAAAATAATTTTATACTGTCGCAAATTTTTATTAGGCCAGGGATTGCCTTTTCTATAGTAAATTATTCAAAAAATAATTTTTTACTGTCGCAAATTTCAAATCCGCCAGGGACTGGCTTTTCTATAGTAAATTATTAAAAAAATAATTTTTTACTATCGCAAGTTTTAATTACGCCAGGGATTGCCTTTTCTATAGTAAATTATTCAAAAAATAATTTTTTACTATCGCAAGTTTTAATTACGCCAGGGATTGCCTTTTCTATAGTAAATTATTCAAAAAATAATTTTATACTGTCGCAAATTTTAATTACGCCAGGGATTGCCTTTTCTATAGTAAATTATTCAAAAAATAATTTTTTACTGTCGCAAATTTCAAATCCGCCAGGGATTGCCTTTTCTATAGTAAATTATTCAAAAAATAATGTTTTACTATCGCAAGTTTTAATTACGCCAGGGATTGCCTTTTCTATAGTAAATTATTCAAAAAATAATTTTTTACTATCGCAAATTTTAATTACGCCAATGATTGCCTTTTCTATAGTAAATTATTCAAAAAATAATTTTCAACTGTCGCAAATTTTAATTACGCCAGGGATTGCCTTTTCTATAGTAAATTATTCAAAAAATAATTTTTTACTATCGCAAGTTTTAATTACGCCAGGGATTGCCTTTTCTATAGTAAATTATTCAAAAAATAATTTTCTACTGTCGCAAATTTTAATTACGCCAGGGATTGCCTTTTCTATAGTAAATTTCTCACAAATTAATTTTTTACTGTCGCAAATTTTAATTGCGCCAGGGATTGCCTTTTCTATAGTAAATTATTCAAAAAATAATTTTATACTGTCGCAAATTTTAATTACGCCAGGGATTGTCTTTTCTATAGTAAATTATTCAAAAAATAATTTTTTACTGTCGCAAATTTCAAATCCGCCAGGGATTGCCTTTTCTATAGTAAATTATTCAAAAAATAATTTTTACTATCGCAAGTTTCAATTACGCCAGGGATTGCCTTTTCTATAGTAAATTATTCAAAAAATAATTTTATACTGTCGCAAATTTTAATTACGCCAGGGATTGCCTTTTCTATAGTAAATTATTCAAAAAATAATTTTTTACTGTCGCAAATTTTAAATATCCCAGGGATTGCCTTTTCTATAGTAAATTTCTCACAAATTAATTTTTTACTGTCGCAAATTTTAAATACGCCAGGGATTGCCTTTTCTATAGTAAATTATTCAAAAAATAATTTTCTACTGTCGCAAATTTTAATTACGCCAGGGATTGCCTTTTCTATAGTAAATTATTCAAAAAATAAATTTTTACTGTCGCAAATTTTAATTACGCCAGGGATTGCCTTTTCTATAGTAAATTATTCAAAAAATAATTTTCTACTGTCGCAAATTTTAAGTGCGCCAGGGATTGCCTTTTCTATAGTAAATTATTCAAAAAATAATTTTTTACTGTCGCAAATTTTAATTACGCCAGGGATTGCCTTTTCTATAGTAAATTATTCAAAAAATAATTTTTTACTGTCGCAAATTTTAAATATCCCAGGGATTGCCTTTTCTATAGTAAACTTCTCGCAAATTAATTTCTTACTGTCGCAAATTTTAATTACGCCAGGGATTGCCTTTTCTATAGTAAATTATTCAAAAAATAATTTTTTACTGTCGCAGATTTCAAATCCGCCAGGGATTGCCTTTTCTATAGTAAATTATTCAAAAAATAATTTTTTACTATCGCAAGTTTTAATTACGCCAGGGATTGCCTTTTCTATAGTAAATTATTCAAAAAATAATTTTATACTGTCGCAAATTGTAATTACGCCAGGCATTGCCTTTTCTATAGTAAATTATTCAAAAAATAATTTTTTACTATCGCAAGTATTAATTACGCCAGGGATTGCCTTTTCTATAGTAAATTATTCAAAAAATAATTTTATACTGTCGCAAATTTTAAGTGGCCAGGGATTGCCTTTTCTATAGTAAATTATTCAAAAAATAATTTTTTACTGTCGCAAATTTTAATTACGCCAGGGATTGCCTTTTCTATAGTAAATTATTCAAAAAATAATTTTCTACTGTCGCAAATTTTAATTACGCCAGGGATTGCCTTTTCTATAGTAAATTATTCAAAAAATAATTTTCTACTGTCGCAAATTTTAATTACGCCAGGGATTGCCTTTTCTATAGTAAATTATTCAAAAAATAATTTTATACTGTCGCAAATTTTAAGTGCGCCAGGGATTGCCTTTTCTATAGTAAATTATTCAAAAAATAATTTTTTACTGTCGCAAATTTTAATTACGCCAGGGATTGCCTTTTCTATAGTAAATTATTCAAAAAATAATTTTCTACTGTCGCAAATTTTAATTACGCCAGGGATTGCCTTTTCTATAGTAAATTATTCAAAAAATAATTTTTTACTGTCGCAAATTTTAATTACGCCAGGGATTGCCTTTTCTATAGTAAATTATTCAAAAAATAATTTTCTACTGTCGCAAATTTTAATTACGCCAGGGATTGCCTTTTCTATAGTAAATTATTCAAAAAATAATTTTCTACTGTCGCAAATTTTAAATATCCCAGGGATTGCCTTTTCTATAGTAAATTTCTCACAAATTAATTTTATTCTGTCGCAAATTTTAATTGCGCCAGGGATTGCCTTTTCTATAGTAAATTATTCAAAAAATAATTTTATACTGTCGCAAATTTTAATTACGCCAGGGATTGCCTTTTCTATAGTAAATTATTCAAAAAATAATTTTTTACTGTCGCAGATTTCAAATCCGCCAGGGATTGCCTTTTCTACAGTAAATTTTGCAAAAAATAATTTTATACCGTCGCAAATTTTAATTACGCCAGGGATTGCCTTTTCTATAGTAAATTATTCAAAAAATAATTTTATACTGTCGCAAATTTTAATTAGGCCAGGGATTGCCTTTTCTATAGTAAATTATTCAAAAAATAATTTTTTACTGTCGCAAATTTCAAATCCGCCAGGGACTGCCTTTTCTATAGTAAATTATTCAAAAAATAATTTTTTACTATCGCAAGTTTTAATTACGCCAGGGATTGGCTTTTCTATAGTAAATTATTCAAAAAATAATTTTTTACTATCGCAAGTTTTAATTACGCCAGGGATTGCCTTTTCTATAGTAAATTATTCAAAAAATAATTTTATACTGTCGCAAATTTTAATTACGCCAGGGATTGCCTTTTCTATAGAAAATTATTCAAAAAATAATTTTTTACTGTCGCAAATTTCAAATCCGCCAGGGATTGCCTTTTCTATAGTAAATTATTCAAAAAATAATGTTTTACTATCGCAAGTTTTAATTACGCCAGGGATTGCCTTTTCTATAGTAAATTATTCAAAAAATAATTTTTTACTATCGCAAATTTTAATTACGCCAATGATTGCCTTTTCTATAGTAAATTATTCAAAAAATAATTTTCAACTGTCGCAAATTTTAATTACGCCAGGGATTGCCTTTTCTATAGTAAATTATTCAAAAAATAATTTTTTACTATCGCAAGTTTTAATTACGCCAGGGATTGCCTTTTCTATAGTAAATTATTCAAAAAATAATTTTATACTGTCGCAAATTTTAATTACGCCAGGGATTGCCTTTTCTATAGTAAATTTCTCACAAATTAATTTTTTACTGTCGCAAATTTTAATTGCGCCAGGGATTGCCTTTTCTATAGTAAATTATTCAAAAAATAATTTTATACTGTCGCAAATTTTAATTACGCCAGGGATTGCCTTTTCTATAGTAAATTATTCAAAAAATAATTTTTTACTGTCGCAAATTTCAAATCCGCCAGGGATTGCCTTTTCTATAGTAAATTATTCAAAAAATAATTTTTACTATCGCAAGTTTTAATTACGCCAGGGATTGCCTTTTCTATAGTAAATTATTCAAAAAATAATTTTATACTGTCGCAAATTTTAATTACGCCAGGGATTGCCTTTTCTATAGTAAATTATTCAAAAAATAATTTTTTACTGTCGCAAATTTTAAATATCCCAGGGATTGCCTTTTCTATAGTAAATTTCTCACAAATTAATTTTTTACTGTCGCAAATTTTAAATACGCCAGGGATTGCCTTTTCTATAGTAAATTATTCAAAAAATAATTTTCTACTGTCGCAAATTTTAATTACGCCAGGGATTGCCTTTTCTATAGTAAATTATTCAAAAAATAAATTTTTACTGTCGCAAATTTTAATTACGCCAGGGATTGCCTTTTCTATAGTAAATTATTCAAAAAATAATTTTCTACTGTCGCAAATTTTAAGTGCGCCAGGGATTGCCTTTTCTATAGTAAATTATTCAAAAAATAATTTTTTACTGTCGCAAATTTTAATTACGCCAGGGATTGCCTTTTCTATAGTAAATTATTCAAAAAATAATTTTTTACTGTCGCAAATTTTAAATATCCCAGGGATTGCCTTTTCTATAGTAAACTTCTCGCAAATTAATTTCTTACTGTCGCAAATTTTAATTACGCCAGGGATTGCCTTTTCTATAGTAAATTATTCAAAAAATAATTTTTTACTGTCGCAGATTTCAAATCCGCCAGGGATTGCCTTTTCTATAGTAAATTATTCAAAAAATAATTTTTTACTATCGCAAGTTTTAATTACGCCAGGGATTGCCTTTTCTATAGTAAATTATTCAAAAAATAATTTTATACTGTCGCAAATTGTAATTACGCCAGGCATTGCCTTTTCTATAGTAAATTATTCAAAAAATAATTTTTTACTATCGCAAGTATTAATTACGCCAGGGATTGCCTTTTCTATAGTAAATTATTCAAAAAATAATTTTATACTGTCGCAAATTTTAAGTGGCCAGGGATTGCCTTTTCTATAGTAAATTATTCAAAAAATATTTTTTTACTGTCGCAAATTTTAATTACGCCAGGGATTGCCTTTTCTATAGTAAATTATTCAAAAAATAATTTTCTACTGTCGCAAATTTTAATTACGCCAGGGATTGCCTTTTCTATAGTAAATTATTCAAAAAATAATTTTCTACTGTCGCAAATTTTAATTACGCCAGGGATTGCCTTTTCTATAGTAAATTATTCAAAAAATAATTTTATACTGTCGCAAATTTAAATTGCGCCAGGGATTGCCTTTTCTATAGTAAAATATTCAAAAAATAATTTTTTACTATCGCAAATTTTAATTACGCCAGGGATTGCCTTTTCTATAGTAAATTATTCAAAAAATAATTTTATACTGTCGCAAATTTTAAGTGCGCCAGGGATTGCCTTTTCTATAGTAAATTATTCAAAAAATAATTTTTTACTGTCGCAAATTTTAATTACGCCAGGGATTGCCTTTTCTATAGTAAATTATTCAAAAAATAATTTTCTACTGTCGCAAATTTTAATTACGCCAGGGATTGCCTTTTCTATAGTAAATTATTCAAAAAATCATTTTATACTGTCGCAAATTTTAATTACGCCAGGGATTGCCTTTTCTATAGTAAATTATTCAAAAAATAATTTTCTACTGTCGCAAATTTTAATTACGCCAGGGATTGCCTTTTCTATAGTAAATAATTCAAAAAATATTTTTTTTACTATCGCAAGTTTTAATTACGCCAGGGATTGCCTTTTCTATAGTAAATTATTCAAAAAATAATTTTATACTGTCGCAAATTTTAATTACGCCAGGGATTGCCTTTTCTATAATAAATTATTCAAAAAATAATTTTTTACTATCGCAAGTTTTAATTACGCCAGGGATTGCCTTTTCTATAGTAAATTATTCAAAAAATAATTTTATACTGTCGCAAATTTTAATTACGCCAGGGATTGCCTTTTCTATTGTAAATTATTCAAAAAATAATTTTTTACTATCGCAAATTTTAATTACGCCAGGGATTGCCTTTTCTATAGTAAATTATTCAAAAAATAATTTTATACTGTCGCAAATTTTAATTACGCCAGGGATTGCCTTTTCTATAGTAAATTATTCAAAAAATAATTTTTTACTATCGCAAGTTTTTAATTACGCCAGGGATTGCCTTTTCTATAGTAAATTATTCAAAAAATAATTTTTTTACTATCGCAAATTTTAATTACGCCAGGGATTGCCTTTTCTATAGTAAATTATTCAAAAAATAATTTTCAACTGTCGCAAATATTAATTACGCCAGGGATTGCCTTTTCTATAGTAAATTATTCAAAAAATATTTTTTTACTATCGCAAGTTTTAATTACGCCAGGGATTGCCTCCTTTTCTATAGTAAATTATTCAAAAAATAATTTTCTACTGTCGCAAATTTTAATTACGCCAGGGATTGCCTTTTCTATAGTAAATTTCTCACCAAATTAACTTTTTTAACTGTCGCAAACTTTTAATTGCGCCAGGGATTGCCTTTTCTATAGTAAATTATTCAAAAAATAATTTTATACTGTCGCAAATTTTAATTACGCCAGGGATTGCCTTTTCTATAGTAAATTATTCAAGAAAATAATTTTTTACTGGTCGCAAATTTCAGTTCCGCCAGGGATTGCCTTTTTCTATAGTAAATTATTCAAAAAATAATCTTTTACTATCGCAAGTTTTAATTACGCCAGGGATTGCATTTTCTATAGTAAATTATTCAAAAAATAATTTTATACTTTCGCAAATTTTAATTACGCCAGGGGAGTGCCTTTTCTATAGTAAATTATTCAAAAAATAATTTTTTACTGTCGCAAATTTTAAATATCCCAGGGATTGCCTTTTCTATTGTAAATTTCTCACAAATTAAGTTTTTTACTGTCGCAAATTTTAAATACGCCAGGGACTGCCTTTTCTAGTAGTAAATTATTCAAAAAATAATTTTCTACTGTCGCAAATTTTAATTACGCCAGGGATTGATTGCTTTCTATAGTAAATTATTCAAAAAATAACTTTATACTGTCGCAAATTTTAATTGACGCCAGGGATTGCCTTTTCTATAGTAAATTATTCAAAAAATAATTTTCTACTGTCGCAAATTTTAATTACGCCAAGGATTGCCTTTTCTATAGTAAATTTATTCAAAAAATAATTTTTTACTATGCGCAAGTATTAATTACGCCAGGGATTGCCTTTTCTATAGTAAATTATTCAAAAAATAATTTTATAGCTGTCGCAAATTTTAATTACGCCAGGGATTGCCTTTTTCTAGTAATTAAATTATTCAAAAAAATAATTTTTTACTATCGCAAGTTTTAATTACGCCAGGGATTGCCTTTTCTATAGTAAATTATTCAAAAAATAATTTTATACTGTCGCAAATTTTAATTACGCCAGGGATTGCCTTTTCTATAGTAAAATTATTCAAAAAATAATTTTTTACTATCGCAAATTTTAATTACGCAGGGATTGCCTTTTCTATAGTAAATTATTCAAAAAATAATTTTATACTGTCGCAAATTTTAAGTGCGCCAGGACTGCCTTTTTCTATAGTAAATTATTCAAAAAATAATTTATATACTGTCGCAAATTTTAATTACGCCAGGGATTGCCTTTTCTATAGTAAATTATTCAAAAAATAATTTTTTTACTATAGCAAGTTTTAATTACGCCAGGGATTGCCTTTTCTATAGTAAATTATTCAAAAAAATAATTTTATACTGTCGCAAATTTTAATTACGCCAGGGGATTGCCTTTTCTATAGTAAATTATTCAAAAATAATTTTTTACTGTCGCTAATTTTAAATATCCCAGGGATTGCCTTTTATATAGTAAATTTCTCACAAATTAATTTTTTACTGTCGCAAATTTTAAATACGCCAGGGATTGCCTTTTCTATAGTAAATTATTCAAAACATAATTTTCCTACTGTCGCAAATTTTAATTACGCCAGGGATTGCCTTTTCTATAGTAAATTATTCAAAAAATAAATTTTTACTTTCGCAAATTTTAATTACGCCAGGGATTGCCTTTTCTATAGTAAATTATTCAAAAAATAATTTTCTACTGTCGCAAGTTTTAATTACGCCAGGGATTGCCTTTTCTATAGTAAATTATTCAAAAAATAATTTTACTACTGTCGCAAATTTTAATTACGCCAGGGATTGCCTTTTCTATAGTTAAATTATTCAAAAAATAATTTTTTTACTATCGCAAATTTTAATTACGCCAGGGATTGCCTTTTCTATAGTAAATTATTCAAAAAATAATTTTATACTGTCGCAAATTTTAAGTGCGCCAGGGATTGCCTTTTCTATAGTAAATTATTCAAAAACTATTATTTATACTGTCGCAAATTTTAATTACGCCAGGGATTGCCTTTTCTATAGTAAATTATTCAAAAAAATAATTTTTTTACTGTCGCAAATTTCAAATCCGCCAGGGATTGCCTTTTCTATAGTAAATTATTCAAAAAATAATTTTTTACTATCGCAAGTTTTAATTACGCCAGGGATTGCCTTTTCTATAGTAAATTATTCAAAAAATAATTTTATACTGTCGCAAATTTTAATTACGCCAGGGATTGCCTTTTCTATAGTAAATTATTCAAAAAAATAATTTTTTACTGTCGCTAATTTTAAATATCCCAGGGATTGCCTTTTCTATAGTAAATTCTCACAAATTAATTTTTTTACTGTCGCCAAATTTTAAATACGCCAGGGATTGCCTTTTCTATAGTAAATTATTCAAAACATAATTTTCTACTGTCGCAAATTTTAATTACGCCAGGGATTGCCTTTTCTATAGTAAATTATTCAAAAAATAAATTTTTACTTTCGCAAATTTTTAATTACGCCAGGATTGCCTTTTCTATAGTAAATTATTCAAAGAAAATAATTTTCTACTGTTCGCAAATTTTAGAGTGCGCTCAGGATTGCCTTTTCTATAGCTAAATTATTCAAAAAATAATTTTTTACTGTCGCAAATTTAATTACGCAGGGTTTGCCTTTTCTATAGTAAATTATTCAAAAAATAATTTTTTACTGTCGCAAATTTTAAATATCCCAGGGATTGCCTTTTCTATAGTAAATTTCTCACAAATTAATTTCTTACTGTCGCAAATTTTAATTACGCCAGGGATTGCCTTTTCTATAGTAAATTATTCAAAAAATAATTTTTTACTGTCGCAGATTTCAAATCCGCCAGGGGATTGCCTTTTCTATAGTAAATTATTCAAAAAATAATTTTTTACTATCGCAAGTTTTAATTACGCCAGGGATTGCCTTTTTCTATAGTAAATTATTCAAAAAATAATTTTATACTGTCGCAAATTTTAATTACGCCAGGATTGGCTTTTCTATAGTAAATTATTCAAAAAATAATTTCTACTGTCGCAAATTTTAATTACGCCAGGGATTGCCTTTTCTATAGTAAATTATTCAAAAAATAGTTTTATACTGTCGCAAATTTTAATTACGCCAGGGATTGCCTTTTCTATAGTAAATTATTCAAAAAATAATTTTCTACTGTCGCAAATTTTAATTACGCCAGGCATTGCCTTTTCTATAGTAAATTATTCAAAAAATAATTTTTTACTATCGCAAGTATTAATTACGCCAGGGATTGCCTTTTCTATAGTAAATTATTCAAAAAATAATTTTATACTCTCGCAAATTTTAAGTGGCCAGGGATTGCCTTTTCTATAGTAAATTATTCAAAAAATAATTTTTTACTGTCGCAAATTTTAATTACGCCAGGGATTGCCTTTTCTATAGTAAATTATTCAAAAAATAATTTTCTACTGTCGCAAATTTTAATTACGCCAGGGATTGCCTTTTCTATAGTAAATTATTCAAAAAATAATTTTCTACTGTCGCAAATTTTAATTACGCCGGGATTGCCTTTTCTATAGTAAATTATTCAAAAAATAATTTTATACTGTCGCAAATTTTAAGTGCGCCAGGGATTGCCTTTTCTATAGTAAATTATTCAAAAAATAATTTTTTACTATCGCAAATTTTAATTACGCCAGGGATTGCCTTTTCTATAGTAAATTATTCAAAAAATAATTTTATACTGTCGCAAATTTTAAGTGCGCCAGGGATTGCCTTTTCTATAGTAAATTATTCAAAAAATAATTTTTTTCTGTCGCAAATTTTAATTACGCCAGGGATTGCCTTTTCTATAGTAAATTATTCAAAAAATAATTTTCTACTGTCGCAAATTTTAATTACGCCAGGGATTGCCTTTTCTATAGTAAATTATTCAAAAAATAATTTTATACTGTCGCAAATTTTAATTACGCCAAAGATTGCCTTTTCTATAGTAAATAATTCAAAAAATAATTTTCTACTGTCGCAAATTTTAATTACGCCAGGGATTGCCTTTTCTATAGTAAATTATTCAAAAAATAATTTTTTACTATCGCAAATTTTAATTACGCCAGGGATTGCCTTTTCTATAGTAAATTATTCAAAAAATAATTTTATACTGTCGCAAATTTTAATTACGCCAGGGATTGCCTTTTCTATAATAAATTATTCAAAAAATAATTTTTTAATATCGCAAGTTTTAATTACGCCAGGGATTGCCTTTTCTATAGTAAATTATTCAAAAAATAATTTTATACTGTCGCAAATTTTAATTACGCCAGGGATTGCCTTTTCTATAGTAAATTATTCAAAAAATAATTTTTTACTATCGCAAATTTTAATTACGCCAGGGATTGCCTTTTCTATAGTAAATTATTCAAAAAATAATTTTATACTGTCGCAAATTTTAAGTGCGCCAGGGATTGCCTTTTCTATAGTAAATTATTCAAAAAATAATTTTATACTGTCGCAAATTTTAAGTGCGCCAGGGATTGCCTTTTCTATAGTTAATTATTCAAAAAATAATTTTTTACTGTCGCAAATTTTAATTACGCCAGGGATTGCCTTTTCTATAGTAAATTATTCAAAAAATAATTTTCTACTGTCGCAAATTTTAATTACGCCAGGGATTGCCTTTTCTATAGTAAATTATTCAAAAAATAATTTTATACTGTCGCAAATTTTAAGTGCGCCAGGGATTGCCTTTTCTATAGTAAATTATTCAAAAAATAATTTTTTACTATCGCAAATTTTAATTACGCCAGGGATTGCCTTTTCTATAGTAAATTTTTCAAAAAATAATTTTATACTGTCGCAAATTTTAATTACGCCAGGGATTGCCTTTTCTATAGTAAACTTTTCAAAAAATAATTTTTTACTATCGCAAGTTTTAATTGCGCCAGGGTTTGCATTTTCTACAGTAAATTTTGCAAAAAATAATTTTATACTGTCGCAAATTTTAATTACGCCAGGGATTGCCTTTTCTATAGTAAATTATTCAAAAAATAATTTTATACTGTCGCAAATTTTAATTACGCCAGGGATTGCCTTTTCTATAGTAAATTATTCAAAAAATAATTTTTTACTGTCGCAAATTTCAAATCCGCCAGGGATTGCCTTTTCTATAGTAAATTATTCAAAAAATGATTTTTTACAATCGCAAGTTTTAATTACGCCAGGGATTGCCTTTTCTATAGTAAATTATTCAAAAAATAATTTTTTACTATCGCAAGTTTTAATTGCCTTTTCTATAGTAAATTATTCAAAAAATAATTTTTTACTATCGCAAATTTTAATTACGCCAGGGATTGCCTTTTCTATAGTAAATTATTCAAAAAATAATTTTCAACTGTCGCAAATTTTAATTACGCCAGGGATTGCCTTTTCTATAGTAAATTATTCAAAAAATAATTTTTTACTATCGCAAGTTTTAATTACGCCAGGGATTGCCTTTTCTAAAAATAATTTTATACTGTCGCAAATTTAATTACGCCAGGAGATTTCCTTTTCTATAGTAAATTATTCACAAAATAATTTTCTACTGTCGCAAATTTTAATTACGCCAGGGATTGCCTTTTCTATAGTAAATTATTCAAAAAATAATTTTTTACTATCGCAAGTTTTAATTACGCCAGGGATTGCCTTTTCTATAGTAAATTATTCAAAAAATAATTTTATACTGTCGCAAATTTTAATTACGCCAGGGATTGCCTTTTCTATAATAAATTATTCAAAAAATAATTTTTTACTATCGCAAATTTTAAGTGCGCCAGGGATTGCCTTTTCTATAGTAAATTATTCAAAAAATAATTTTATAGTGTCGCAAATTTTAATTACGCCAGGGATTGCCTTTTCTATAGTAAACTTTTCAAAAAATAATTTTTTATTATCGCAAGTTTTAATTACGCCAGGGATTGCCTTTTCTATAGTAAATTATTCAAAAAATAATTTTTTACTGTCGCAAATTTTAATTACGCCAGGGATTGCCTTTTCTATAGTAAATTATTCAAAAAATAATTTTCTACAGTCGCAAATTTTAAGTGCGCCAGGGATTGCCTTTTCTATAGTAAATTATTCAAAAAATAATTTTCTACTGTCGCAAATTTTAATTACGCCAGGGATTGCCTTTTCTATAGTAAATTATTCAAAAAATAATTTTCTACTGTCGCAAATTTTAATTACGCCAGGGAATGCCTTTTCTATAGTAAATTATTCAAAAAATAATTTTCTACTGTCGCAAATTTTAATTACGCCAGGGAATGCCTTTTCTATAGTAAATTATTCAAAAAATAATTTTCTACTGTCGCAAATTTTAATTACGCCAGGGAATGCCTTTTCTATAGTAAATTATTCAAAAAATAATTTTCTACTGTCGCAAATTTTAATTACGCCAGGGATTGCCTTTTCTATAGTAAATTATTCAAAAAATAATTTTCTACTGTCGCAAATTTTAATTACGCCAGGGAATGCCTTTTCTATAGTAAATTATTCAAAAAATAATTTTCTACTGTCGCAAATTTTAATTACGCCAGGGAATGCCTTTTCTATAGTAAATTATTCAAAAAATAATTTTCTACTGTCGCAAATTTTAATTACGCCAGGGAATGCCTTTTCTATAGTAAATTATTCAAAAAATAATTTTCTACTATCGCAAATTTTAATTACGCCAGGGATTGCCTTTCCTATAGTAAATTATTCAAAAAATAATTTTATACTGTCGCAAATTTTAATTACGCCAGGGATTGCCTTTTCTATAGTAAACTTTTCAAAAAATAATTTTTTATTATCGCAAGTTTTAATTACGCCAGGGATTGCCTTTTCTATAGTAAATTATTCAAAAAATAATTTTTTACTATCGCAAATTTTAATTACGCCAGGGAATGCCTTTTCTATAGTAAATTATTCAAAAAATAATTTTCTACTGTCGCAAATTTTAATTACGCCAGGGAATGCCTTTTCTATAGTAAATTATTCAAAAAATAATTTTCTACTGTCGCAAATTTTAATTACGCCAGGGAATGCTTTTTCTATAGTAAATTATTCAAAAAATAATTTTATACTGTCGCAAATTTTAATTACGCCAGGGATTGCCTTTTCTATAGTAAATTATTCAAAAAATAATTTTATACTGTCGCAAATTTTAATTACGCCAGGGAATGCCTTTTCTATAGTAAATTATTCAAAAAATAATTTTCTACTATCGCAAATTTTAATTACGCCAGGGATTGCCTTTCCTATAGTAAATTATTCAAAAAATAATTTTATACTGTCGCAAATTTTAATTACGCCAGGGATTGCCTTTTCTATAGTAAACTTTTCAAAAAATAATTTTTTATTATCGCAAGTTTTAATTACGCCAGGGATTGCCTTTTCTATAGTAAATTATTCAAAAAATAATTTTTTACTATCGGAAGTTTTAATTACGCCAGGGATTGCCTTTTCTATAGTAAATTATTCAAAAAATAATTTATTACTATCGCAAGTTTTAATTACGCCAGGGATTGCCTTTTCTATAGTAAATTATTCAAAAAATAATTTTTTACTATCGCAAATTTTAATTACGCCAAGGAATGCCTTTTCTATAGTAAATTATTCAAAAAATAATTTTCTACTGTCGCAAATTTTAATTACGCCAGGGAATGCCTTTTCTATAGTAAATTATTCAAAAAATAATTTTATACTGTCGCAAATTTTAATTACGCCAGGGATTGCCTTTTCTATAGTAAATTATTCAAAAAATAATTTTATACTGTCGCAAATTTTAATTACGCCAGGGATTGCCTTTTCTTTAGTAAATTATTCAAAAAATAATTTTCTACTGTCGCAAATTTTAATTACGCCAGGGAATGCCTTTTCTATAGTAAATTATTCAAAAAATAATTTTCTACTATCGCAAATTTTAATTACGCCAGGGATTGCCTTTCCTATAGTAAATTATTCAAAAAATAATTTTATACTGTCGCAAATTTTAAGTGCGCCAGGGATTGCCTTTTCTATAGTAAATTATTCAAAAAATAATTTTATACTGTCGCAAATTTTAATTACGCCAGGGATTGCCTTTTCTATAGTAAATTATTCAAAAAATAATTTTCTACTGTCGCAAATTTTAATTACGCCAGGGATTGCCTTTTCTATAGTAAATTATTGAAAAAATAATTTTATACTGTCGCAAATTTTAATTACGCCAGGGATTGCCTTTTCTATAGTAAATTATTCAAAAAATAATTTTATACTGTCGCAAATTTTAAGTGCGCCAGGGATTGCCTTTTCTATAGTAAATTATTCAAAAAATAATTTTATACTGTCGCAAATTTTAAGTGCGCCAGGGATTGCCTTTTCTATAGTAAATTATTCAAAAAATAATTTTATACTGTCGCAAATTTTAATTACGCCAGGGATTGCCTTTTCTATAGTAAATTATTCAAAAAATAATTTTATACTGTCGCAAATTTTAATTACGCCAGGGATTGCCTTTTCTTTAGTAAATTATTCAAAAAATAATTTTCTACTGTCGCAAATTTTAATTACGCCAGGGAATGCCTTTTCTATAGTAAATTATTCAAAAAATAATTTTCTACTGTCGCAAATTTTAATTACGCCAGGGATTGCCTTTTCTATAGTAAATTATTCAAAAAATAATTTTCTACTGTCGCAAATTTTAATTACGCCAGGGAATGCCTTTTCTATAGTAAATTATTCAAAAAATAATTTTCTACTGTCGCAAATTTTAATTACGCCAGGGAATGCCTTTTCTATAGTAAATTATTCAAAAAATAATTTTCTACTATCGCAAATTTTAATTACGCCAGGGATTGCCTTTCTTATAGTAAATTATTCAAAAAATAATTTTATACTGTCGCAAATTTTAATTACGCCAGGGATTGCCTTTTCTATAGTAAATTATTCAAAAAATAATTTTATACTGTCGCAAATTTTAATTACGCCAGGGATTGCCTTTTCTTTAGTAAATTATTCAAAAAATAATTTTCTACTGTCGCAAATTTTAATTACGCCAGGGAATGCCTTTTCTATAGTAAATTATTCAAAAAATAATTTTCTACTATCGCAAATTTTAATTACGCCAGGGATTGCCTTTCCTATAGTAAATTATTCAAAAAATAATTTTATACTGTCGCAAATTTTAATTACGCCAGGGATTGCCTTTTCTATAGTAAATTATTCAAAAAATAATTTTCTACTGTCGCAAATTTTAATTACGCCAGGGATTGCTTTTCCTATAGTAAATTATTCAAAAAATAATTTTATACTGTCGCAAATTTTAATTACGCCAGGGATTGCCTTTTCTATAGTAAACTTTTCAAAAAATAATTTTTTATTATCGCAAGTTTTAATTACGCCAGGGATTGCCTTTTCTATAGTAAATTATTCAAAAAATAATTTTTTACTGTCGCAAATTTTAATTACGCCAGGGAATGCCTTTTCTATAGTAAATTATTCAAAAAATAATTTTATACTGTCGCAAATTTTAATTACGCCAGGGATTGCCTTTTCTATAGTAAATTATTCAAAAAATAATTTTATACAGTCGCAAATTTTAATTACGCCAGGGATTGCCTTTTCTTTAGTAAATTATTCAAAAAATAATTTTCTACTGTCGCAAATTTTAATTACGCCAGGGAATGCCTTTTCTATAGTAAATTATTCAAAAAATAATTTTCTACTATCGCAAATTTTAATTACGCCAGGGATTGCCTTTCCTATAGTAAATTATTCAAAAAATAATTTTATACTGTCGCAAATTTTAAGTGCGCCAGGGATTGCCTTTTCTATAGTAAATTATTCAAAAAATAATTTTATACTGTCGCAAATTTTAATTACGCCAGGGATTGCCTTTTCTATAGTAAATTATTCAAAAAATAATTTTCTACTGTCGCAAATTTTAATTACGCCAGGGATTGCCTTTTCTATAGTAAATTATTGAAAAAATAATTTTATACTGTCGCAAATTTTAATTACGCCAGGGATTGCCTTTTCTATAGTAAATTATTCAAAAAATAATTTTATACTGTCGCAAATTTTAAGTGCGCCAGGGATTGCCTTTTCTATAGTAAATTATTCAAAAAATAATTTTATACTGTCGCAAATTTTAAGTGCGCCAGGGATTGCCTTTTCTATAGTAAATTATTCAAAAAATAATTTTATACTGTCGCAAATTTTAAGTGCGCCAGGGATTGCCTTTTCTATAGTAAATTATTCAAAAAATAATTTTATACTGTCGCAAATTTTAATTACGCCAGGGATTGCCTTTTCTATAGTAAATTATTCAAAAAATAATTTTACACTGTCGCAAATTTTAATTACGCCATGGATTGCCTTTTCTTTAGTAAATTATTCAAAAAATAATTTTCTACTGTCGCAAATTTTAATTACGCCAGGGAATGCCTTTTCTATAGTAAATTATTCAAAAAATAATTTTCTACTGTCGCAAATTTTAATTACGCCAGGGATTGCCTTTTCTATAGTAAATTATTCAAAAAATAATTTTCTACTGTCGCAAATTTTAATTACGCCAGGGAATGCCTTTTCTATAGTAAATTATTCAAAAAATAATTTTCTACTGTCGCAAATTTTAATTACGCCAGGGAATGCCTTTTCTATAGTAAATTATTCAAAAAATAATTTTCTACTATCGCAAATTTTAATTACGCCAGGGATTGCCTTTCCTATAGTAAATTATTCAAAAAATAATTTTATACTGTCGCAAATTTTAATTACGCCAGGGATTGCCTTTTCTATAGTAAACTTTTCAAAAATAATTTTTTATTATCGCAAGTTTTAATTACGCCAGGGATTGCCTTTTCTATAGTAAATTATTCAAAAAATAATTTTTTACTGTCGCAAATTTTAATTACGCCAGGGATTGCCTTTTCTATAGTAAACTTTTCAAAAAATAATTTTTTACTATCGCAAATTTTAATTACGCCAGGGATTGCCTTTTCTTTAGTAAATTATTCAAAAAATAATTTTCTACTGTCGCAAATTTTAATTACGCCAGGAAATGCCTTTTCTATAGTAAATTATTCAAAAAATAATTTTATACTGTCGCAAATTTTAATTACGCCAGGGATTGCCTTTTCTATAGTAAATTATTCAAAAAATAATTTTATACTGTCGCAAATTTTAATTACGCCAGGGATTGCCTTTTCTTTAGTAAATTATTCAAAAAATAATTTTCTACTGTCGCAAATTTTAATTACGCCAGGGAATGCCTTTTCTATAGTAAATTATTCAAAAAATAATTTTCTACTATCGCAAATTTTAATTACGCCAGGGATTGCCTTTCCTATAGTAAATTATTCAAAAAATAATTTTATACTGTCGCAAATTTTAAGTGCGCCAGGGATTGCCTTTTCTATAGTAAATTATTCAAAAAATAATTTTATACTGTCGCAAATTTTAATTACGCCAGGGATTGCCTTTTCTATACTAAATTATTCAAAAAATAATTTTTTACTGTCGCAAATTTTAATTACGCCAGGGATTGCCTTTTCTATAGTAAACTTTTCAAAAAATAATTTTTTACTATCGCAAGTTTTAATTACGCCAGGGATTGCCTTTTCTATAGTAAATTATTCAAAAAATAATTTTTTACTATCGCAAATTTTAACTACGCCAGGGATTGCCTTTTCTATAGTAAATTATTCAAAAAATAATTTTTTACTGTCGCAAATTTTAATTACGCCAGGGATTGCCTTTTCTATAGTAAATTATTCAAAAAATAATTTTCTACAGTCGCAAATTTTAAGTGCGCCAGGGATTGCCTTTTCTATAGTAAATTATTCAAAAAATAATTTTTTACTATCGCAAATTTTAATTACGCCAGGGATTGCCTTTTCTATAGTAAATTATTCAAAAAATAATTTTATACTGTCGCAAATTTTAAGGGCGCCAGGGATTGCCTTTTCTATAGTAAATTATTCAAAAAATAATTTTATACTGTCGCAAATTTTAATTACGCCAGGGATTGCCTTTTCTATAGTAAATTATTCAAAAAATAATTTTCTACTGTCGCAAATTTTAATTACGCCAGGGATTGCCTTTTCTATAGTAAATTATTCAAAAAATAATTTTTTACTATCGCAAGTTTTAATTACGCCAGGGATTGCCTTTTCTATAGTAAATTATTCAAAAAATAATTTTATACTGTCGCAAATTTTAATTACGCCAGGGATTGCCTTTTCTATAATAAATTATTCAAAAAATAATTTTTTACTATTGCTAGATTTAATTACGCCAGGGATTGCCTTTTCTATAGTAAATTATTCAAAAAATAATTTTATACTGTCGCAAATTTTAATTACGCCAGGGATTGCCTTTTCTATAGTAAATTATTCAAAAAATAATTTTTTACTTTCGCAAATTTTAATTACGCCAGGGATTGACTTTTCTATAGTAAATTATTCAAAAAATAATTTTATACTGTCGCAAATTTTAAGTGCGCCAGGGATTGCCTTTTCTATAGTAAATTATTCAAAAAATAATTTTATACTGTCGCAAATTTTAAGTGCGCCAGGGATTGCCTTTTCTATAGTAAATTATTCAAAAAATAATTTTCTACTGTCGCAAATTTTAATTACGCCAGGGAATGCCTTTTCTATAGTAAACTTTTCAAAAAATAATTTTTTACTATCGCAAATTTTAATAGCGCCAGGGATTGCTTTTCTACAGTAAATTTTGCAAAAAATAATTTTATACTGTCGCAAATTTTAATTACGCCAGGGATTGCTTTTTCTATAGTAAATTATTCAAAAAATAATTTTATACTGTCGCAAATTTTAATTACGCCAGGGATTGCCTTTTCTATAGTAAATTATTCAAAAAATAATTTTTTTACTGTCGCAAATTTCAAATCCGCCAGGGATTGCCTTTTCTATAGTAAATTATTCAAAAAATAATTTTTTACTATCGCAAGTTTTAATTACGCCAGGGATTGCCTTTTCTATAGTAAATTATTCAAAAAATATTTTTTTACTACCGCAAGTTTTAATTACGCCAGTGATTGCCTTTTCTATAGTAAATTATTCAAAAAATAATTTTATACTGTCGCAAATTTTAATTACGCCAGGGATTGCCTTTTCTATAGTAAAATATTCAAAAAATAATTTTTTACTGTCGCAAATTTCAAATCCGCCAGGGATTGCCTTTTCTATAGTAAATTATTCAAAAAATAATTTTTTACTATCGGAAGTTTTAATTACGCCAGGGATTGCCTTTTCTATAGTAAATTATTCAAAAAATAATTTATTACTATCGCAAGTTTTAATTACGCCAGGGATTGCCTTTTCTATAGTAAATTATTCAAAAAATAATTTTTTACTATCGCAAATTTTAATTACGCCAGGGATTGCCTTTTCTATGGTAAATTATTCAAAAAATAATTTTCAACTGTCGCAAATTTTAATTACGCCAGGGATTGCCTTTTCTATAGTAAATTATTCAAAAAATATTTTTTTACTACCGCAAGTTTTAATTACGCCAGTGATTGCCTTTTCTATAGTAAATTATTCAAAAAATAATTTTATACTGTCGCAAATTTTAATTACGCCAGGGATTGCCTTTTCTATAGTAAAATATTCAAAAAATAATTTTTTACTGTCGCAAATTTCAAATCCGCCAGGGATTGCCTTTTCTATAGTAAATTATTCAAAAAATAATTTTTTACTATCGGAAGTTTTAATTACGCCAGGGATTGCCTTTTCTATAGTAAATTATTCAAAAAATAATTTATTACTATCGCAAGTTTTAATTACGCCAGGGATTGCCTTTTCTATAGTAAATTATTCAAAAAATAATTTTTTACTATCGCAAATTTTAATTACGCCAGGGAATGCCTTTTCTATAGTAAATTATTCAAAAAATAATTTTCTACTGTCGCAAATTTTAATTACGCCAGGGAATGCCTTTTCTATAGTAAATTATTCAAAAAATAATTTTATACTGTCGCAAATTTTAATTACGCCAGGGATTGCCTTTTCTATAGTAAATTATTCAAAAAATAATTTTATACTGTCGCAAATTTTAATTACGCCAGGGATTGCCTTTTCTTTAGTAAATTATTCAAAAAATAATTTTCTACTGTCGCAAATTTTAATTACGCCAGGGAATGCCTTTTCTATAGTAAATTATTCAAAAAATAATTTTCTACTATCGCAAATTTTAATTACGCCAGGGATTGCCTTTCCTATAGTAAATTATTCAAAAAATAATTTTATACTGTCGCAAATTTTAAGTGCGCCAGGGATTGCCTTTTCTATAGTAAATTATTCAAAAAATAATTTTATACTGTCGCAAATTTTAATTACGCCAGGGATTGCCTTTTCTATAGTAAATTATTCAAAAAATAATTTTCTACTGTCGCAAATTTTAATTACGCCAGGGATTGCCTTTTCTATAGTAAATTATTGAAAAAATAATTTTATACTGTCGCAAATTTTAATTACGCCAGGGATTGCCTTTTCTATAGTAAACTTTTCAAAAAATAATTTTTTATTATCGCAAGTTTTAATTACGCCAGGGATTGCCTTTTCTATAGTAAATTATTCAAAAAATAATTTTTTACTGTCGCAAATTTTAATTACGCCAGGGATTGCCTTTTCTATAGTAAACTTTTCAAAAAATAATTTTTTACTATCGCAAGTTTTAATTACGCCAGGGATTGCCTTTTCTATAGTAAATTATTCAAAAAATAATTTTTTACTATCGCAAATTTTAACTACGCCAGGGATTGCCTTTTATATAGTAAATTATTCAAAAAATAATTTTTTACTGTCGCAAATTTTAATTACGCCAGGGATTGCCTTTTCTATAGTAAATTATTCAAAAAATAATTTTCTACAGTCGCAAATTTTAAGTGCGCCAGGGATTGCCTTTTCTATAGTAAATTATTCAAAAAATAATTTTTTACTATCGCAAATTTTAATTACGCCAGGGATTGCCTTTTCTATAGTAAATTATTCAAAAAATAATTTTATACTGTCGCAAATTTTAAGGGCGCCAGGGATTGCCTTTTCTATAGTAAATTATTCAAAAAATAATTTTATACTGTCGCAAATTTTAATTACGCCAGGGATTGCCTTTTCTATAGTAAATTATTCAAAAAATAATTTTCTACTGTCGCAAATTTTAATTACGCCCAGGGATTGCCTTTTCTATAGTAAATTATTCAAAAAATAATTTTTTACTATCGCAAGTTTTAATTACGCCAGGGATTGCCTTTTCTATAGTAAATTATTCAAAAAATAATTTTATACTGTCGCAAATTTTAATTACGCCAGGGATTGCCTTTTCTATAATAAATTATTCAAAAAATAATTTTTTACTATTGCTAGATTTAATTACGCCAGGGATTGCCTTTTCTATAGTAAATTATTCAAAAAATAATTTTATACTGTCGCAAATTTTAATTACGCCAGGGATTGCCTTTTCTATAGTAAATTATTCAAAAAATAATTTTTTACTTTCGCAAATTTTAATTACGCCAGGGATTGACTTTTCTATAGTAAATTATTCAAAAAATAATTTTATACTGTCGCAAATTTTAAGTGCGCCAGGGATTGCCTTTTCTATAGTAAATTATTCAAAAAATAATTTTATACTGTCGCAAATTTTAAGTGCGCCAGGGATTGCCTTTTCTATAGTAAATTATTCAAAAAATAATTTTCTACTGTCGCAAATTTTAATTACGCCAGGGAATGCCTTTTCTATAGTAAACTTTTCAAAAAATAATTTTTTACTATCGCAAATTTTAATAGCGCCAGGGATTGCTTTTCTACAGTAAATTTTGCAAAAAATAATTTTATACTGTCGCAAATTTTAATTACGCCAGGGATTGCTTTTTCTATAGTAAATTATTCAAAAAATAATTTTATACTGTCGCAAATTTTAATTACGCCAGGGATTGCCTTTTCTATAGTAAATTATTCAAAAAATAATTTTTTACTGTCGCAAATTTCAAATCCGCCAGGGATTGCCTTTTCTATAGTAAATTATTCAAAAAATAATTTTTTACTATCGCAAGTTTTAATTACGCCAGGGATTGCCTTTTCTATAGTAAATTATTCAAAAAATATTTTTTTACTACCGCAAGTTTTAATTACGCCAGTGATTGCCTTTTCTATAGTAAATTATTCAAAAAATAATTTTATACTGTCGCAAATTTTAATTACGCCAGGGATTGCCTTTTCTATAGTAAAATATTCAAAAAATAATTTTTTACTGTCGCAAATTTCAAATCCGCCAGGGATTGCCTTTTCTATAGTAAATTATTCAAAAAATAATTTTTTACTATCGGAAGTTTTAATTACGCCAGGGATTGCCTTTTCTATAGTAAATTATTCAAAAAATAATTTATTACTATCGCAAGTTTTAATTACGCCAGGGATTGCCTTTTCTATAGTAAATTATTCAAAAAATAATTTTTTACTATCGCAAATTTTAATTACGCCAGGGATTGCCTTTTCTATAGTAAATTATTCAAAAAATAATTTTCAACTGTCGCAAATTTTAATTACGCCAGGGATTGCCTTTTCTATAGTAAATTATTCAAAAAATAATTTTTTACTGTCGCAAATTTTAATTACGCCAGGGATTGCCTTTTCTATAGTAAATTATTCAAAAAATAATTTTCTACTGTCGCAAATTTTAAGTGCGCCAGGGATTGCCTTTTCTATAGTAAATTATTCAAAAAATAATTTTTTACTATCGCAAATTTTAATTACGCCAGGGATTGCCTTTTCTATAGTAAATTATTCAAAAAATAATTTTATACTGTCGCAAATTTTAAGTGCGCCAGGGATTGCCTTTTCTATAGTAAATTATTCAAAAAATAATTTTATACTGTCGCAAATTTTAATTACGCCAGGGATTGCCTTTTCTATAGTAAATTATTCAAAAAATAATTTTCTACTGTCGCAAATTTTAATTACGCCAGGGATTGCCTTTTCTTTAGTAAATTATTCAAAAAATAATTTTTTACTATCGCAAATTTTAATTACGCCAGGGATTGCCTTTTCTATAGTAAATTATTCAAAAAATAATTTTATACTGTCGCAAATTTTAAGTGCGCCAGGGATTGCCTTTTCTATAGTAAATTATTCAAAAAATAATTTTATACTGTCGCAAATTTTAATTACGCCAGGGATTGCCTTTTCTATAGTAAATTATTCAAAAAATAATTTTATACTGTCGCAAATTTTAATTACGCCAGGGATTGCCTTTTCTATAGTAAATTATTCAAAAAATAATTTTTTACTATCGCAAATTTTAATTACGCCAGGGATTGCCTTTTCTATAGTAAATTATTCAAAAAATAATTTTATACTGTCGCAAATTTTAAGTGCGCCAGGGATTGCCTTTTCTATAGTAAATTATTCAAAAAATAATTTTATACTGTCGCAAATTTTAATTACGCCAGGGATTGCCTTTTCTATAGTAAATTATTCAAAAAATAATTTTCTACTGTCGCAAATTTTAATTACGCCAGGGATTGCCTTTTCTTTAGTAAATTATTCAAAAATAATTTTCTACTGTCGCAAATTTTAATTACGCCAGGGAATGCCTTTTCTATAGTAAATTATTCAAAAAATAATTTTCTACTGTCGCAAATTTTAATTACGCCAGGGATTGCCTTTTCTATAGTAAATTATTCAAAAAATAATTTTCTACTGTCGCAAATTTTAATTACGCCAGGGATTGCCTTTTCTTTAGTAAATTATTCAATTAATAATTTTCTACTGTCGCAAATTTTAATTACGCCAGGGAATGCCTTTTCTATAGTAAATTATTCAAAAAATAATTTTTTACTGTCGCAAATTTTAATTACGCCAGGGATTGCCTTTTCTATAGTAAACTTTTCAAAAAATAATTTTTTACTATCGCAAGTTTTAATTACGCCAGGGATTGCCTTTTCTATAGTAAATTATTCAAAAAATAATTTTTACTATCGCAAATTTTAACTACGCCAGGGATTGCCTTTTCCATAGTAAATTATTCAAAAAATAATTTTTTACTGTCGCAAATTTTAATTACGCCAGGGATTGCCTTTTCTATAGTAAATTATTCAAAAATAATTTTCTACAGTCGCAAATTTTAAGTGCGCCAGGGATTGCCTTTTCTATAGTAAATTATTCAAAAAATAACTTTTTACTATCGCAAATTTTAATTACGCCAGGGATTGCCTTTTCTATAGTAAATTATTCAAAAAATAATTTTATACTGTCGCAAATTTTAAGGGCGCCAGGGATTGCCTTTTCTATAGTAAATTATTCAAAAAATAATTTTATACTGTCGCAAATTTTAATTGCGCCAGGGATTGCCTTTTCTATAGTAAATTATTCAAAAAATAATTTTCTACTGTCGCAAATTTTAATTACGCCAGGGATTGCCTTTTCTATAGTAAATTATTCAAAAAATAATTTTTTACTATCGCAAGTTTTAATTACGCCAGGGATTGCCTTTTCTATAGTAAATTATTCAAAAAATAATTTTATACTGTCGCAAATTTTAATTACGCCAGGGATTGCCTTTTCTATAATAAATTATTCAAAAAATAATTTTTTACTATTGCGAGATTTAATTACGCCAGGGATTGCCTTTTCTATAGTAAATTATTCAAAAAATAATTTTATACTGTCGCAAATTTTAATTACGCCAGGGATTGCCTTTTCTATAGTAAATTATTCAAAAAATAATTTTTTACTTTCGCAAATTTTAATTACGCCAGGGATTGACTTTTCTATAGTAAATTATTCAAAAAATAGTTTTATACTGTCGCAAATTTTAAGTGCGCCAGGGATTGCCTTTTCTATAGTAAATTATTCAAAAAATAATTTTATACTGTCGCAAATTTTAAGTGCGCCAGGGATTGCCTTTTCTATAGTAAATTATTCAAAAAATAATTTTCTACTGTCGCAAATTTTAATTACGCCAGGGAATGCCTTTTCTATAGTAAATTATTCAAAAAATAATTTTCTACTATCGCAAATTTTAATTACGCCAGGGATTGCCTTTTCTATAGTAAATTATTCAAAAAATAATTTTATACTTTCGCAAATTTTAGGTGCGCCAGGGATTGCCTTTTCTAAAGTAAATTATTCAAAAAATAATTTTTTACTATCGCAAATTTTAATTACGCCAGGGATTGCCTTTTCTATAGTAAATTATTCAAAAAATAATTTTATACTGTCGCAAATTTTAATTACGCCAGGGATTGCCTTTTCTATAGTAAACTTTTCAAAAAATAATTTTTTACTATCGCAAATTTTAATAGCGCCAGGGATTGCTTTACTACAGTAAATTTTGCAAAAAATAATTTTATACTGTCGCAAATTTTAATTACGCCAGGGATTGCTTTTTCTATAGTAAATTATTCAAAAAATAATTTTATACTGTCGCAAATTTTAATTACGCCAGGGATTGCCTTTTCTATAGTAAATTATTCAAAAAATAATTTTTTACTGTCGCAAATTTCAAATCCGCCAGGGATTGCCTTTTCTATAGTAAATTATTCAAAAAATAATTTTTTACTATCGCAAGTTTTAATTACGCCAGGGATTGCCTTTTCTATAGTAAATTATTCAAAAAATATTTTTTTACTACCGCAAGTTTTAATTACGCCAGTGATTGCCTTTTCTATAGTAAATTATTCAAAAAATAATTTTATACTGTCGCAAATTTTAATTACGCCAGGGATTGCCTTTTCTATAGTAAAATATTCAAAAAATAATTTTTTACTGTCGCAAATTTCAAATCCGCCAGGGATTGCCTTTTCTATAGTAAATTATTCAAAAAATAATTTTTTACTATCGGAAGTTTTAATTACGCCAGGGATTGCCTTTTCTATAGTAAATTATTCAAAAAATAATTTATTACTATCGCAAGTTTTAATTACGCCAGGGATTGCCTTTTCTATAGTAAATTATTCAAAAAATAATTTTTTACTATCGCAAATTTTAATTACGCCAGGGATTGCCTTTTCTATAGTAAATTATTCAAAAAATAATTTTCAACTGTCGCAAATTTTAATTACGCCAGGGATTGCCTTTTCTATAGTAAATTATTCAAAAAATAATTTTTTACTATCGCAAGTTTTAATTACGCCAGGGATTGCCTTTTCTATAGTAAATTATTCAAAAAATAATTTTCTACTGTCGCAAATTTTAATTACGCCAGGGATTGCCTTTTCTATAGTAAATTTCTCACAAATTAATTTTTTACTGTCGCAAATTTTAATTGCGCCAGGGATTGCCTTTTCTATAGTAAATTATTCAAAAAATAATTTTATACTGTCGCAAATTTTAATTACGCCAGGGATTGCCTTTTCTATAGTAAATTATTCAAAAAATAATTTTTTACTGTCGCAAATTTCAAATCCGCCAGGGATTGCCTGTTCTATAGTAAATTATACAAAAAATAATTTTTTACTATCGCAAGTTTTAATTACGCCAGGGATTGCCTTTTCTATAGTAAATTATTCAAAAATTAATTTTATACTGTCGCAAATT
>CAWVNZ010001115.1:0-98650 GCA_963930735.1 Dioctria linearis
AAAGAAAACACCATGCACCAAATTTCAGCTTTCTATGTCGCCGTGTTCTCAGGTAGTGTCCAAATATATAGTGGAAAACGAAATTTTTGTATGGCAACCCCACGAAAGAGTTGCCCGATTTGTCTCATTTTCGAACTTAATTTTACTTTTTTTTTAGAAAGTCCGTGTACAGAATTTCAGCTCTCTAAGTATACGCGTTCTCGACTTATCGTGCGCAAAGACGGACGGACGGACGGACGGACGGACGGACATGCAAAAATCAAAATAACTTTTAATATTATGCGTGGGTGTCAAATCCATTTTGCTCTACCATCATTATTTCGAGGTGTTACAAACGGAATGACAAACTTAGTATACCCCTATAGATTTCATCTAGGGTATAGCAACATCGACTGTCGTAAGCTTTAGGATTTTCAACCATTCAGACAGGATTGGCTAGCGTAAAGTTATTTAAGAACCGAACTAACAAAAATGAAGAAAAAAAATAGACCCATTTTAAAGATGATATTCAATTTAGTTTTCTTTTGAATATCTTTCCGTTAATCTTAAGGTACGGTTACACATTGCAGATTTTACGAAAAATTCAGAAAATATTAGTACGAATGAATTAAAACTGTTCGCAGTTGGCACGAGTTGGAACGAGTTGGAACAGTGTTGATGTGGAGTGGTTGTGGTTGGGTCGCCCCCTCTCTAGAATTCTAATAAAATGAAAATGTATACTCTAATGAAATTAAATTAAAAATATTAATAAAATCTGTTTAAAAAAGACTACTTCAAAATCCGCACTAAAAAATACAAAATAATTTTTCTCTTCACTTAATGAGCATATCTTCAAGTATTATAGAAATTCCCTTCAATTTGCATTTAATTATATTTTGAAATTACATTTGTATATAAAGTTTTAAATTTTCAAGGTACACAAAGAAAGCAAGATCCGGATAGTTCAAATTTTAACACTACAGTAACTAACAATTTCCTGACATTGAAATTTGAAGCTCCTAATGTTTATCTAAATACTTAATTACAGTTTAATGCCCATACTTTACTTTCTTTGTGTACCTTGAAAACTTTTAAATTTATACACAAATGTAATATAATTTCAAAATTTAATTAAATGCAAATTGAAGGGAACTTTATTCATCAAATGAAGTGATAATTTTTTTTTTTATTTTTTAGTGCGTTTTTGAATCAAAGTTTTTTTATATTTATCAAGTATATTCTTTTTTATTTTTAAATTATTCTCAAAAAATTAAAAATTATATCATTAAGGAAATTTCAGTACAAGAAAAATGTTTACATTTATTTGTGATTGAAAGCTTACAAGAGCCGGGGTATTCGACGAAAGTAGTGTGTTGAGAAAATCTTCAAAAGTGGGGTAATTAATATTAGATTCAGTTTTCCAGGAAATATTTAATTTAAAGCAAATAGGGTTGTACCTATATTAACCCTACAAAATTAGCACTCCTCGAAAATTTCTCAATCAAATTGCGGTATCTGGATGCTAACTAAATATTCATGCTGAAACGGAAAGACAAAGCTATATAGGGCGGATCAGAACTGATGGTCCCACTGCAGGAGCAAAATGCATTACTTTTGATAGACGAATAAGGTAAAATTATAAGAAAATTTAGTGACATGATTACAGATTCCGATTACACATTTGTATAGCAGCAGCTATCGCTATTCTCCCATTTGAGGAAATTTGACTTTGCTTTTTGTGTATTACATTGATTTCCTAACTACGCAATATTTTAACAGAAAATTAACTTGAAATGTGTTGTTTCCCTCATCAGAAATGTTTTAAATAGAATGGAGTACTTAGTGGAGGAAAAATTGTATTAAAATTTTCATAAATAGCGAAAATTTGGAACCCATATTTAGCTTGTCATCCTGTAAGTAAAAAGTAAGAACACGCCTTTATATTGTAGCATTACCAGACCTATAATTTTAAAGAAGAAATTTATGTTTCTAGTTTTACTGTAACGAATGAGGAATAGTTGCAAGAATGAATAAAAATGAAAGAATGTCAGAAAATGCTCATATAAATTTTACATAATTGGCAATGCCTTCACTATGCATTTTATCAAAGATCATATAATAGAAATAATATTCCTCTCCCATACCGAAAAGTGTTTTATATGGTGGGTCGTGTCGTGAGGAGTGTTGGGAACTTGAGGAAAATTAAAAATTTTTCAAAATGAAAAATTTGATCTTATGTTATACTTCTCGTTAATTGTGCAGTATGTACAATTATTAGCTTAATTTGGAATTTTACATGACTGGGCAATGAACGATCACATTCTAATCTCAAATGCATGGAATTGTTACCAAACTGACTGATGCAGAGAGTAATATTACTTCATTGTACGCCTTTGCAATCGTTTTCATAAATTTTACGTCACTTTTCTTAAGTCTGCGAAACTGCGATTAATACTAAAATATCTCACTCTAAAGGGTATGTACGAAATGTTCGTAATTTGTACATTTTGTATTATCAAAAGAATCTCACATTACGATGCAAGGTTCCACCACGCTTGTGAGTGCGTGCGTTGCAACCAACTCTTTAGATGTTTACACATTGCAGCTTCCGAGACTGCGGCAACAGAGAAAAGCTGCTAACTATGGAGCTGCAGTCGCAAATTTTTGGGTTTGAGAGTGCAGTTTTTTGTGCTATGCTCCAGCAATTGCTGCAATGTGATCAGCTTAATTTTTCAAACAAAGCAAACTTACATAACTTTCTGTATAAGAAATCTCATGATTTTTAAAAAAAGTTACGAGACACAAATTTTAATCATAATTTAAATCGAACAAATGAAACTTTGATTGTGCAGTGGATAGAGAGGGCACGAGTCTTTCAAGCAAATGTTGCAAATGGGTCCAAATTAGAGCGAAAACAACTGATCCAATTTTAATGAAATTTGGAAAATTTTTTAGTGGAACACAAAGCCTTGTTTCCTCTCGAATCGTAAAGATATAGCTGAAGAGTATAGCGAAATCAAACATTCCTGACATTAGCAATTCTCGAGACTTGTGGCAGCGCTCTTGGACAATGCCCAGCTTAAATTGTTTTTATCGAAGCAGACTTTTCTGTGGGTTAAATTAGATTTTGGTTCAGATATAGATTTAGCACAAGCTGCATAGTAATTGAAAGCCTTATTTTTATTAGTTCATCTATAATTTGTGTAATGATATTCACACAAGTTAAGCTGGCGAGTAAAATAAAATTTCTAATAAAATTTTAGTATACTTGAAGTAGATATTTGAAATATTGTTATTTGTAGGTAATTGTTGAATAAACACTAAATCGAATTAATATAAGAAGTTTGAAAGTAGGAAAACAAATTAAAGTCAATTAAATCGAATTGAGAATTGACATTTCTTTTATCTATAATTGTATGTCATTCACTTCTTTGTGAAATTCGAATAAACTTGGAAATATATCTGATTCCCAAATTTTATTACCGAATCCCAACATATGTTTCCCTTTCAACAGATTCAGATTTGAGCTCCAGATTTGTTATGTCCACATAATTTCCATGGGAGGCCCCAGAGGTCCATTCCATAAAATTTGCTTTGCACTTTTCACGTTTATTCTACAAACATTATGTATGTATGCATGCATATATAAACTTTACGACTTAGCAAGGCCCTTTAGTTCTTCGAGCAAAAGATTTAAAAAAAGAAGAAAAATGGAATTTTTCCTAGCCAAAAATATTTCATCTCAATGAAAAATACCTTCCGGCTACTCCTCCTATGAAATGGAAAGTAGCAAAGATTTATGTCCACAAGTCCCTAGGTTATATAAGATTTTTGGGGAAAAACTGCTCCTAAAATGATGCAAAAGATATCTTCGTGCAGACTTCCATCTCACATTTTATTTGGATCAATAATAATTTTGATTGAGGTGAATTCGTTCTCAGATTTGTAGAGCATAAAGGTTAAAAGAGGGAGGATAACTACGGGTAGTCTTTAATTTCCGACTTATATAGGTTAATAAAAATATCGGATGAACTGCTAATTAGAATGAAAAACTGTTCACAAAAGATTCTTCATTTGTATACCATTGCTATTCATTTGTGAACTATTTATTTGAAAAACATGGGAAACGATTAACCGTGCTCGGAGATCTTAGGTTAATAGCGAGAGAGATGTAAGGCGATAACAATGCCCAAATATATATTTTTTTAAATATTTAAGGTATTAGTTGTTAAACGGAAATAATTGGCATATAATTCTACGGGCCTGTGTTCCCAGTTGTAGAGATAATCTTCTGTGAAGACAGCATGCTTACATAAAAATACTCAGGTATTGTGGACATGGGCCGACCTGAAATCTTAGGTTCAATTGCAGCGTTATGTAATAGAAACAGAAACAGCAAATTACTTAAGGGAGTCGAATACAATAAAATTTGTTCAAAATTGTTGAAGTAGGTGATAAATAAAACTCTTTTCTGTGAATTTCTCAAGAATTGTTAGGAATGCCGTGACGAATTCTCCATTAGGATGAGTTCAAGAAAGTTGAAAAATAAGAACTCTACTCGATAAATTTGTCCAATTTGAGCGGAAATTTGACCATGGAAAAAATATCTGGTTTTATTAAACTCTAAAGGCTCTAATTGGTCTAGGACAAGTTTTTGGCTATACCCCAGATGAATACATCTAAATTTACTCACTCGTCTATTTTCAAAATGGCCGGGTCGTCACATGCTAAAAAGCAAAAAAATGTTCATTCTGAAAAACTCTTGATTATATACATAAATAATTCGGTTAAGAGCGGGCTCGCGCAGTCAGGGTTTCGTACAGTCGATCGACTGAATATAGTAGGTATAGTTAAATATAATCCAAATTTGCTTATCATAACTGAATAATATTCAAACAAACGGACGCAAGAGTATTTTATAAGAGTTGCCTTTTTCCAGGAACTATGAGACTGAAGTAAAAATCGTTATTTTTCATGTTATTTCAATACCGATCCTGATAATATTAAAATTTTAGCTTTAGAAACCTAAGAGATAAGGGAGGGGGCGGTATTTTTCGCATTTACAACCAATTCACTAAATATTTTGATTTTTTTTTAATCCTTGAAACTCACCCTTTCAAACGATACCCCGCACGATACAAAAATAATGTTTTTTTTTCGGATTCCAAACCCACCCACACTAAATATAAAAAAAAAATTCATTATTTTTGATTGCCGTAATATGTGCGTATCATAAATACCTAACAATCCGCCAAATTTTAAATTTCCACGTCTCGTCGTTTTCGAGAAAAACGTTTGTGACACACAGACGGACGAACGGAAGATTGATTTTATAATGGTTCCGTTTTTAATTTTGTTGTACGGAACCCTAAAAAGTGTTAATACTTAATACTGCATGACCGGAAGATCCCAGCAATGCATTGAAATTTCCAGCAGAATTTCTTAATGAGCAAACGCCATCGCCATGTGTTATTCTTGAAGGAGGGAGTTATCATAATGCTGTTGCGAAACATGAACCCAAAGAAAGGATTATGCAATGGGACATGTATGATTGTAAGAGGACTTGTTCGAAATTCAGTCAGGGCAAAGATTATTTCTGAATTAAATCGATGTGAAATAGTTCTTATACCACGATTCGATTTGGCTCCATCAGATACTACTATGCTATTCATCCTATGATGACGACACATCACAATGACAAATATTCGACCATGTAGTACGCATCGTACGTATCGCATCAGATGATAGTAGACATGCAATAAAATCACCAACAAGGAGACCGGCTGAACGATGGAAAAATCTTAACAAGAAATGTGATTTTCTATTAAATTTTTGAACGGTAATATATGTAAAATATGTGACCCCGTTCTAAGAACGGGTGTCGTGTCCCCAAATAAACACTCGCGTAATTCACATACAAAACTTTATTTAATTAGACTAATGAGAATACAATTCGAGCTTGATCACTAATAACTTATAACTCATAATTGCCAAATCCCAACTGAGCAACCTGATCCACTCGCAAAGTCGGGGCACCTGTTAGAATCTTTACAGGCGGCAGCGACTCTGACCTAGTGACCAGTGCAATACCTTGCAATTAATCGCAAAGCATTACATTAGTCACTGCCGTCAGCTGGAGACGCCAATACTGTTAGGAAACAAACAGTAAGCCCACCTGAGCATTTCACTATGAGAAGTGAATTACTTAACATTGTCTTAATGGTTAATTACAACAGCAGTGTATGCGACAGTTTTTTAATAAACAATTCGCAATCGCCAAGCATTTAACTGTGTGAAATAAAATGATTAGATACTGCAAACTGCTTAATTAGTCATACACCTGCTGCTAGCTAAAGTCATGATGGCACAACCGCACCGAATTGAATATTCGGCCACGACACGGGCAGCTTTAGCTAGTTTTCATAAAAAAGCTAGGAGTAAAATTTGAAATCAATGCCTTTTTAAACTATCAAACAGATGGACCGACCATTTTGACGGGCGGAAAAAAGCAAAACACAGAATATTATGCATGTGTGAGCTGACATCATAGTGAATACTAAGTTTACCACTATGCTTATAAACACATAGAAACAAGCAATAAAACTAAAATTTATCTAAGACCAATTCTTATGATACCCTACATAAAATCCCGTACGTAATTTCATATGGTCAGCACTCTGTGCAAGTTTGATTGTTGAAGTGGTTTTTCGCATATATTTCTAGAACGGTTCGTCGGACAATAAAAATTATTAAAACCAATTTCATATGATTTCTCTGATGAACTTTTCAGTACAATAAAAACATCTAAGGCTGGTGGCTTTCGCAGCATACGTAAAAGATCTAAATTTGTATATGGCAACATCAAGAAAGGGTTGTCCGATTTAGTCCATTTTTGTAAAAAAAATCAACTCTCTACGTTAACGCTTTCTTAGGCAGTATCCAAAAATATAGTGAAACACGAAATTTTTGAATGGCAACCCCCCGAAGGAGTTACCCGATTTGCCCCATCTTTGAGCCTTAATTTACTTCCTTTTTAAAACCACGTATTCATAATATCAGCCCTCTAAGTAAAAGCGTTCTCGAGGTATCGTGCTCACAGGAAGATGGACCGGCAGGCAGACATGCAAAAATCAAACTAACTTTTAATATTATGCGTGGTTGTTCAATCCACTTTGCATTATTTCTATACGTTACAAACGGAATGACAAACTTTGTATATAGGAACTGAATACATGAATGGCGGCTTTGACTACTGTCACTGCTACTAAACTTCTATTATTAGAAGGCGTATTTAAAAAGTTTACAAGAACTGAAATACTTCCCGATATGGCGGTATTTATAGTAAATGCATAATTTGGTACTTATAGCCTATTGGGTACATAAACTTATATGTAGGACTTATCAAGTACCAGTACCTGATACTGGTACTGGCACTGTGAATTTTACAGTTGTGGTCAGAAGCTACCCATTATATGGCATTATACCCTAGGATTTCATCTAGGGTATAAAAAAGATTATATCACGATATAGTATGGACACAATAACACAAGAATATGGATTTTTGCATGTCTTTTCATCCGACTTTTTATCAGGCTGTAAGCACATTCAGAACCATCGAGCAGGCACGTTTACCTTCTTCGGCCATTTTGTACCTTGCCTGTTATATTTTAAAGCGAAAAGTTCGAAAAAGCTAATCACAAAGGTATAGCGAGCAACAGGTTACGTCCACCATAAATTTTTATTATTTCAGAACTGTGCGCAAGTAGGAAAAATTCGTTTGCAAAGTTTTCCGAGGCTCACAATGTTTTTTAATTTAAACGTAATTTTTATTCATTTTCTTCTCTTTTCGCTTCTTTAAAACTTTTATTAAGAAAATATGTGTATTTAAAGGCGAACAACTGATTACTGACTTCAGTCATTTTTCGAGTTTCGTTGTGTTGGAATTTATTTATTTATTTATTAAGAACTTTATCAAAGATCTGATTACTGAGTTTACAAAAGTATAAAAGTATGCATAACAATGTAATGACAAAAGGTATACATAACAAAATAGTAAAAAGAAAAGCAACTGTAACTAAGCTCATCTTTTATTTGACTTTTGAAGGATGAAAGTAATGCTATCAAACTGACGGTTAAAGAGACGAGACATTGATGAAATCGGCTCGTGCATGCCATAGTTTTTACTCTGCTGGGGAACATCGAAGAAGTCGTAGTTCCTCAAGGAGCACACAGGAAAAGATATATTAATAGTATTTATGAGCTCAGGGGAATTTATCACTCCCTGTGTACACTGAAACGCAAAAACAACTCTGGAAGTTTTTCGTCTATTCTCGAGAGAATCCAAAGGAAAGAGTTTAAGCCTGTCGACATATGGAGGTAGAATAATAGGATTATCCCAGTGAAGCCCACAGAGGGCAAAGCAAACGAATCTCCGTTGCACAGCCACGATGCGATTTATGTATACAGAACAGAAGGCGGACAAGACCGGACTGGCATACTCCAAAATAGGTCTAACAAATGTGCAGTAAAGGACCTTCGTTATGAATGGATCATTAAACTCTTTTGACCATCTCTTTACAAACCCAAGAGTAGCATTAGCCCTGGCAACTATTGTGTCAATATGATCCTCGAACGAAACACGAGTATTAAGAAAGACACCCAAATCTTTGGTTTTGTCAAGTCTAGTTAATAAGCATCCAGGACATAGTAGTACACTTGATGATATCAAGAGGAAGACAGTTAATAGCACACCATTTATGAAAGGTGTCCGCGTTTAAAGCTCTATACTTGATTTCATTAGAAATATTGCCGAAGATTTTGGCATCGTCAGCATAGCAAAGAATTCTTGAATTGGCCAAATTAGAGATACATCGTTGATGTAAATTATAAAAAGAAGTGGTTCAAGATGGCTACCTTGAGGAACGCTAGAAGTATTATGTGTTTCGTCAGAAAGAGTTACGCGAAATATAACTCGCTGCGTGCGATCAGATAAATAAGAACGAAGCCAATTGACAAGGACAGTAGGAAAACCAAGAACCAAGAACTTGTGAATTAAGATTTTGTGATTGATTCGGTCGAAAGTTTTATAAAATCCGTGAAAATACAATCGACTTGCTCTCCGCTTTCAATAGCAGAAATGCGAAATTAGTAAACTCTAATAAATTTGTCGTAGTAGATTTACCTTTCATGAAACCATTCTAAAAGGAGCGCAGGAAAGGCTTGCGGTGGAAATACAAAACATTACAAACTAGAGCGTGAAATATCTTACCAATATAACTTAAATTACAGACAGGTCTGTAGTTAGAAATGTTGCACTTGTTGATCTTCTTGTGCAAAGAAATAATCAAAGAAAGCTTCCACTATTTCGAAAAATACCACAAGTTAAAGGCAAATTAAATAACATGTCTTTAGGTTGAACAGAAGTCAGCGGAAGTTTCGTCAAATGGGTAAAATCGTTATAACTAATATCACAGTGGCTATCACAGAACGAAGTCTTAAAAAATTCAACAAAGAGATTGGCAGTTGCCAAAGAATCAGCACTGTCTATGTTTCCGATTCGCAACGATTAAGGGTATCCAATACAGTTGCGCTTAGAGTTCACAAACTTCCAAAACTGTTTAGGTTCAGTACGCAAGGACGACCTGATTATATATACATAATCGTTGTACGAGTCAGTCAAACCCGAAGTGTACTGAGCACGCAAATTAGAATAAATTACGTAATCAGCATTGAGGAACAGAACCTCTACCAAGCTATATTCTTAAATTTTTAAGATGCTTCAAAGAGCCATTGAACCACGATTGACAATTCGAATCACGACTCGAACGAACAAGTGGTACACAGTGACTAAAACAAAGAAACAATATGTCCTAAAACGAGTTAACAACTTCATCAATGTCACGTTCACCCAGAACACTGGTTCGATCACAAGTGATCAAAATATGCTTTTTTAAAGTTATAACATCAGTTACTAGAAGCATTAAAGGATTAAGTTACAAGATCAAAAAACAAAACTACATCTAGTGCCGGATGATGACTTATTTCATGAACCATACCAGTTAAACAACGCTTAAGGAGAGTCCCATTGGGATCGGAATAAAATACCATGTCAAGAGATTTTCCAGAGTCATTAATAATGCCGCTAGACTGCATTAGGCCTGAAAAAATAATGTTGTCAATAAAAGATATGGCATGTTGAGGAGTCGCCGAGAATGAAGGCAGCAAGCCCTCATAATCCTGAGAGTGTAGCCAGTCAACAGTAGGCAAAGTAAAATCACTAAAAAGCAGCAATTCATCTGCAGATAGCAAAACTTCAGTAAGCCTATTGATACAAGAAGGTAGCAAGTCAAATATCTCAGCTGATCGGCACGGAGCGATATAAACTGTAGCAATATATACGTTTTTGTGTGAAAGCCTGAGAGCCACACATATAAACTCCTGATCGCCGGACTCAACAAAGTCGATTAACATGTATGGAAGGTCTCAACCGAACGGGACCAAAAATCTCTCCATCTGCAATCCTTCCACAAAGCCAAGTCTCGGTCAATTAGTCGAACTTGTAAAAATTCGAGTCGTCTTGGAGTGAAGACTACATAGTTACATTGGCCTAGTGGACGGGGATTTTGCTAACAAGTTTTTTACCTTAGCAGAAGATCCAGACCTACAACTCAGGAGAGAGGACCGCCTGAAACAGATTTTGCGGAACTAAAATCCTGAAACACGCAGAAAATGAGCGATTCTGATGACCATGCAGAGCAGATATTTTCTTACAGGCAATCAAAGAGCTCGGAGTGCCGACACGTGAAGAAATGTGTTTAACAATCTGCTGTTCAGTGGTGTCTGGATGTAGTCTAGATACGAAAACACATTTAGGAAGCCTGGCTGGCCTCAACGTAACAACATCTCCAACTACAGGCGAAATATCATTGGCGGAAGCACAATGCGCAACCGAAACAGACTGCAGAGCACTGACATCCGAAACAGAAGCCTTCGTACCTTCGTCAAAAACCCTGTCTACATTCGGAGATACCACAGTATCTGCGGCCGAAGATTCAATTCCGTCAATGGAGGCCCCATCAGTATCTAGAGAAATTCCGTGTCGAACCACAGAAAAACTCGAGGCAGTAGTAATGTTGTTTGGACGGTTGCTATGGTTTCTTTGTCTCTGGCGACGACTTAATTTCGCTGAGGAAATATTCTCGGAGGAGGGAGGAGTTGAAACATGCGAATCCTGCTGAATAGAGAAGACTGTTGGGCCTCAGGCCGTAGAGTTTCAGAACTGCGAGACTCCTTTAAAGCTAATTTCTGAATGTCGTGAACCAGAGAACCCAAAAGCGCAGAATTCTTTAGTACGGTCGATGACCAAGAACCAATATCGCCCTTGACCTGCTTAATAGCGCGCCTAATATCCTCTATGATAGGAAAAGCTAGGCCGTTGTTAGCGCTGGACATAAAAGACGCATCACATGATATTACCACAGAGTGGAGATCGTGTAGGGTGCTCGATACATGTGAAATTGTTGATGAGATGTCATAATTATTTTCCAGTATCGCAACCGAAGTGGAATTCAGCGTGTCAGTCAAACTGAAAGGACACTCCATATTACAGTTCAAGAGGTGAACGTCATCATAAAATTGTTGGAAGTTAGACAGATTAGCTGAAAACCGACTAATTTTATCAAGAATAAGAGACTGCTGTTCAGAGATTGTTTCCGAAAATTTTTTCATGAGTCGTAAGACGTGATAAGGCTTGATCTCAGTGCATTCACTACAGGTTATGTGTCCAGAAGACGAAGGTGAAATATTTCGCTTTAGGTATGTAGCATGGAAAATATTGCCGCAAACTCCGTCACATGCTACCTCTCTGCCACTAATCTTAGTGGAGCAGATCTTGCAAAATGCCATTACAAACGAATTAATTAATTTTATCCAACTTGCAGTACAATTCGAGGAAATTAATGTAAAATATGGTTGATGAAATTGATACTTCACAACTAGTGAAAAAATTAGTGAAGTGTTGAAATTTCACCAAAAACAGTTAAAATGGACTGCATGAACAAATTAAGTTCTGAGGAAGAGGGCAAAATTAAAGCCTTAAAATCAGAAGGATATTCTGTACGGGCAATTGAGAGAAAAATAGGTCGCAGTCAGAATGTAGTGTGCCGATTTCTAAGAAATCCTGATAACTTCGGCATAATTTACAAGGGCGGTGTTAAAACAGCAACACCTGAGAGGGAGCGGCTTCCAATTCGCCGAAAACTACACGTGAAATCGGTGCAGAAGCAGATACTTCGGAAAGTGTGTAGTAAGACGAATAATAAAGCAGTCTCCCAATTTAAAAGGGCTAAAATTAAGGAAAAGCCTCATAAGGATAATCGCAAAAAATTTGCAGTTGATCATATTGGATGGAGAAACGTTATCTGCTCGGACGAAAAAAGGTTCTGTATTGACGGACCCGACGGCTACGCCTTTTATTTCTATGACGTAAGGAAGGAAAAACTGTATTTAACGAGGCACCACAACCGAGAGGGTGGTATTATAGTCTAGAGAGCAATAACTTATAATGAACCAGTTCATCTCAAAATGTTGAATGGAAGGAAAACCGCTGCAACTTACATTTCCTTACTGCAAAGTGCTTCTGCCGGTATGGATGAAGTTATACCGCGCGACAGGTTTCCGAGAAAGCATAAAGGTTTTACCACGGCCTGACCGATCCCCAAATCTTAATATTATCGGGACCATGTGGGGATTGCTTACTCGAAAGGTTTACGAAAATGGCCGACAATTGAAAGTTTAACGGACTTGGACAACACCATAAAAGCAATTTGGACTCAGATTCCATTTAGTCTAAATAGGAGTCTCTATAATTCCATTACCGATAGATTATTAGAGGTAATTACTAAAAACAGAGGACACACTAAATATTAATTTTGCTAAAAATATTAAGTAATTTAAATAAAATACCATAAAAACTAAAATGGATTATGGATTCGTATTCCTTAAAATCTGTGTCAGTAATCAGTTACTCGTCTTAAAATACACAAATATTTCATAATAAAAGATTTAAAAAAAAAAGAGATGGAAATGAATGATAATTACCGTTAGATTAATAAACATTGTAAGCCTCGTAAAACCTTGCAAACGAATATTTCCGACCTGCGCACAGTTCTGAAAAATAATAAAAATTTACGGTGAACGTAACCTGTTGCTCGCTAGTGTACTTTTGTTTACGTTGTGTTGCGTGGAATTTTATTTTTAATCTGATGCAATGACGTCGTAAGATATAGCAAGAAAGGAAATTACTCAATTAACTTGAATTTTAATATTTTAGAGATTACCAACGGACATAAATATTTCTTATGCGTCACATACTGATGGTAGTTTTTTAAATTCAAAGTCAACTCATTTCAATACCAGCGCAACATAGAGCAAACGGCGCGAAGAAGCAGATGTCTGAGGAAGTTTTTTTCGATGAGACAATGACGATTCAAGCTTCTCAAAAACGATTTTTAGCCAATGAAAAAATAAAGCCCATCTGATTTTGATGCTGTTAAAAAAATTCAAACAGGCTGCCTTTACTGTTTAGTGGGCTGAAGAAGATGCTAATGTCTTGACTATCAACACAACTATTTCCTTCTGTTCATCATTTGACGCTGTTTTTATCGTTGGTGAAGACGTCGGTTTTTTTAGTTATGCTGACAATATTCGGATCATCCGAAATACCATCTACCTTCGTAGACCAGAGAGAGGCAAAACTTATGAAGGAATATATTCTGCAAATAGTTTGAAAGTGGAAGAATCAGCCGAAAACAAATCCTGTTCTTACATGCGCTTACCGGCCGTGTTATGACATCACCCCCCTTCAACCATGAAAAACTAAATTAATTTTACTTGTAAAAAAAAAGAACTCAAGCTATCATTGGCATCTTCAAAGATCAGAATGCTAAACCAGAAGGCATCGCAGGCGCTGCAGTATGCTTTCTCGTTGTTCTGTATGGTGGCAGCCTGCCCCAAATAATTTATTAAATGTTATTTCTTGCAATTACAAAAAGGGATTTGGTGGAGCATGTGGCCGCAGGAAAGGAAGGTTGAAGTGCTCTATTGTATGCGGATTCTGCAATGATAAATCATATGAGAATGAACCAGAGGTCATCATTGAAGGCGACGACCAAGATGAGGCAATGACATAGATGGGAGCCCAAATTCTCAGTGCAAAAAATGGGTTAGAAGATAACATTAATGGAGACGATTATTAAGGCATGAACATAAACCGGCCCGGACCATCAAAAAGAAAGAAATGATAGAAACATATTCGGAGACATAAATTACAGAATACGATGATAAAAACAATAAAATCTGTGGATAAGGCATACTGGGGATAACACAATTACAAAAAAAAAACGGGCCGTAATGAGTTGACGACTATGAATTTACAAAACTACCTTCATACTGTAATGAATAGCTACAAATTATTTGTTAAAATGAGACAAACCAGGAGTTGGACGATTTTTTGGAAGAATGTTTACGTTTCCGTTGCTGTAACTTGTTACACATCACACTTATAAAAAAAGTGTTTGTACAAAAAATGTGGGGAATTCAGTCTTCTCCAAAATTATATTTGTTTCATTTTTGTCGTAAGATCAACCGTTGAGGAATTATTTTAATTCAATATATAATATCTCTCCACGAGACACTTCTGTACTGGAATCGCTTCTGTTAACTTCGGCTTAGGAAAATTTAGTGCGGAATTCAAATCGTCTGAAATTAAATTAAATTACCCTCATATGAGTAAGCCAGTGACGGAAACTAAAACAAAAGTGGAAAATAACGAAGATAGTGCCACAAAATTACAAAAATCAACGCAAATTATGACAAATTTAATTGGTCACATTGAACCATTTATGGCTGGAGGAGATTTTCAAGAGTACGAGATGAGACTTAAACAATATATCATAGTGAACGATATACTTGAAAGCAAAAAAGTGCCGCTATTCATCACGTGCATTGGCCCAGATGCATATTCCATTTTGAGAAGAATGCTGGCCCCCGATGACCCATCGTCTAAGAAATATGAAGTGTTAGTTACCGCTTTAAAAAACTACTTTGATCCATCGAAAAGTGAAATATCGGAAACATACAAATTCTACCAAACAGAGCAAGGTGAATCACAGCTGTTTGACTATATAATGAGGTTAAAAGCTCAAGCTCAAAAGTGCAATTTTGATGCATATATGCAACGAGCTCTCAGAGACAAATTTGTATGCGGTATTAGAGATAATCATCTACGAACAAAATTTTTGAAAGAACAGTCTCTTACCTTCTAGTCAGCATATACTCAGGCTATTGCCTGGGAAATGGCGGAAAGAGAAAACATATCGATCAACACTAAGCCAGAAGCCGGTAATGCATTCCTAGTTTGTCAGCAGAATAGAAGCAGATCCAAGTCAAGAAGTCGGAATCAGATAAGTGATAGGAGTACAAGCAGATCCCAATCATGTTACAGATGCGGTAAACAGCATTCGCACAAAAGTTGTGCAGTTCGGTTTTTGAAGTGCTTTAAGTGCCATAAGAAAGGGCACCTAGCATCAATGTGTCATCAGAACAGAGGAATCGATGAGGAAAATACTATAGCAAATCTGTCTAATGGAGAAAATCATCTAAATATGATCGACATCATGCATTTCAACAAAGTAAGCAATTCAGCGACTGTAAATTTAATAGTAGAAGGCCAAAGTATTGAGATAGAGGTGGACACAGGCGCGTGTACGTCCGTGATAACAGAAGTTGAGTATAGGTCTAGGTTTTTTCATGTTGACATATCACCCAGTAAACAAATTTATTTTTCAGTAACTGGTAGATTATTTGAGTGTGTGGGGAAAATCATCGTTGCTGTGAACCAAAAGCATCAGTTGGAGTTGATCGTGATAAGAAGCGAGAAGCTGTTCAAACCCCTTATCGGTAGAGCATGGCTTGATGTCATTTATCCAAACTGGCGTGAATGTTTTTGTTGTGAAAAAGTAAACCAGGTAACAAGTAATTACTCAATATTAGATATTACTAAAGACAGATTCCCGAATGTACTCTTAACTTCACCAGACCATTGCATTAAAGATTTTTGTGCCGAAATTGTGTTAAAACCTGGTAGTCCTCCAATATTTCATAAAGCGTATTCCGTACCATATAGGGTACGAGAACAGGTTGAAAGTGAGTTAACAAGGTTGTGTAGGGAAGGTATATTAATACCTGTGAAGTCCAGCCGGTTCGCGTCTCCTATAGTAATAGTGTCAAAACCTGGACAATATATTAGAATTTGTATTGACTGCAAGGTGACGATAAATCGGTTTATTGAAACGGAACATTACCCTCTGCCTAGACAAGATGACATATTCGCTAATTTAGGGAAATGCAATTGTTTTTGTGTTATGGATTTGTCGGGAGCATACCAACAAATTCAATTATCGAATTCATCCCGCGAATACGTAACTATAAATACACACAAAGGTCTGTATCAATATACACGCTTACCATTCGGAGTTGCAAGTGCTCCATCCATATTCCAATCAATTATGGACCAAATTCTGCTAGGTATCATGTTTCCTGTTACTTGGACGATATATTAGTAGGAGGGTCTAGTCGAGAGGATTGTAAAAAAATTCTTCTCCAAGTATTAGCCAGACTAAACGAATACAATGTGAAGATAAATTTAGAAAAATGTAAATTTTTTTGAAGACAGTGTGCCTTATCTAGGTCATACAATCTCTAGTTTAGGGATACGTCCAAATGCAGACAAGGTTAAAGCTATTGTGGAAGCACCATCACCAAAAAATTTAAGCGAATTGCAGTCTTATCTAGGACTTATAAATTATTATGGTAGCTTTATACCAAACTTGTCCATAGAACTTAAAGATTTGTATAAACTCTTACAAAGGAATATTCAATTTTCTTGGACAGATCAAGCCCAAAAGTGTTTTGAAAATTCGAAGCAGTTAATTTAAAAAAACAATGTATTAGAAATTTATGATCCCAAGAAGCCCATAGTATTATCTTGTGATGCTAGCCCATATGGAGTTGGTGCTGTTCTTTGTCATCTAATCAATGGCATTGAAAGGCCAGTACTTTTCGCTTCTAGTACTCTTTCACCAGCCGAAAAAAACTACTCTCAAATTCATCGCGAAGCCTTAGCAATTGTTTTCGGTGTAAAACGTTTTCACAAATATATATACGGGCATAAATTCACACTTTGCAGTGATAATCAAGCTCTTAGAGAGATTTTTAATCCTCAAAAAGGGACATCTAACATTTCGGCTTCTAAATTAAATCGGTGGGCTGTTGTGTTATCAATATATGAGTATGAATTTAAATACAGACCTGCAAAACAAATGGCTCCTGCCGATGCCTTATCTAGATTACCGTTGCCAGAAGAAACTGGTGTTGAAAATTTTTTGTGCGTTGACGGAAAATAGTAGTCCAATAATCGATAAGGAAAAAATTAAAATTTGTTTAGAAAAAAATGAAGTGCTATGTCAAGTCTTAAACTACGTAAGGTATGGATGGCCAAATGAAATAACGGATAAATTAAAACCATATTTCAAAATAAGGAAAAATCTTTCAAGTGAGAATGAATTCCTTTATTATCGAGACAGAATAGTTATTCCTTCTACATTAGTTCAGGAAGTCTTAGAAGTATTACTTAAAAATCATGATGGCGTTGTTCGAATGAAAATGGTAGGACGAAGCTCAGTATGGTGGGCTGGGTTGGACAAAGACATAGAAGAACTTGTAAAACAATGTCATGTCTGTCAAGTCACACAAAATATAAAAAAAGAAATTTTAACAAGCAAGTGGACTGTTTGTGATGATCCCTTCCAACGAATTCACCTTGATTTTTTTAATTTTGAAAGCAAAAATTTCCTCATTATAGTTAACGCATATAGTAAATATATCGAGGTCAAGATTTGTACAAAGACTGATGCGAGTCATTTATGTACCTATATGAGGTCATTTTTCAGATATTTCGGATTGCCGCACGAAATTGTGTCAGACAATGGTCCACCATTCAATTCAAATGAGTTTATCGCGTTCGCTAAACAACGAAACATAAAGGTTTCCAAGTCCCCTGTATACCATCCCCAAAGTAATGGTCTGGCGGAGAGAGGAGTACAAACAATAAAATCTAGTTTGCGAAAATATTTTTGTGACTTAAAGCTGAGAAAATTAGACATTAATGCCAAGTTGGATCATATTTTAACGATATATGACAGCACTCCTTCTACAGTCACTAAGAAAAGTCCAGCAAGTATGATTTTCTCTTACACACCAAAAATAGTATTAAATTCTTTAAGAAAAACTGTCAAATTTAATTTAGATAATAATCAGACATACAATTTTGCAAAATTAAAGAATAAAGACCCATGTAAGAAAGTTTTTAAAGAAAAAAATAATAATAATTCAAAAAATAGGAGAAACACTTTTAAAAAAGGGGAAAAGATATTGTATAAGCTCCACTATATGGATATAGCAAAGTGGCGCCCAGCAATATTTGTTGAAGTCATAAGTCCATTAACATATTTAATAAATGTTGATAATAATATTAAATTTGTACACATAAATCAAATACGTTATTCGACTCTAGAAGATAAGTACCATCCATCTATGTTACAAGAGCCAAATTTTAAAAATAAGCAAAAAGCTAAATTAGGTTCTGATCACGATGTAAGCAAAAACAATAGTGCAAAAGAAAAACCACCTACTACTAGTAAGAACAATAAAGAAAATAAGGAAGTAAATATAGAAGATGGTTCAACTGAATTAAGAAGAAGTAATAGGGAAAGAAAACTTACAGATAGATTCACATTTGATTAGAACGGATAGTATTTTAAAATTATCATGAAATTTATGATAACTGAAATTGATTGGATTATTAGTTATAATTATTGAAACATTTATGTTATTATTGAAAGAATACTGAATTGTAAAACTATCATTATAAAAAGGGGAAGATGTTATGTACTAGATTAGAACAGCAATAATCTCTTATAATATATACATATACTATACATATAAGTGTTAGTGATAATATCAGGGATCGACAGTTATAATATCTCTCCACGAGACACTTCTGTACTGGAATCGCTTCTGTTAACTTCGGCTTAGGATTACTTAGATTTAGTTATTCGGAATAAAGAAATATAATAAGGTATTGACGGTTGTTTTGTTCTCTACATAAAACTTTCTTGTTTGCAATGCGATTAGGGTGGGGGGGGTGAGGGGAAGAACCCAATTACTCAATGTATTCTACACTCCAGACTACCGATATATAAGGATTGCCAATGCCTTTCTCATTCTCCTTATCTGGCTTCTTTTGCTGGAAGGGTTATCATGGTGAGTAGGCAATAAATCTCGAATGAACGCAATCAATCTTAAAATGCTGGCTGTAGTCAAGAATACGAATTTACATCAAAAGTTAAGTTGGATAAGCTTTATAAACTGTGCATATTCTTCCTGTTACAAAAGTTCGAAATTTGAACTATTTATTAAAATAAGCTGTAAAGCCTGAAATATTGTTTTGTTTGAAAACAGATAAAAATTAAGAAAAAAGTATATTAAAAACATTTCATCTTGGTAGTTACTTGATTGGTATTGTTCCCTTCGGGTGGAATACTGATCATCAGAGGGACAATATTTTGCAAGGGTTTCCATTTCATGAATCATGCATTAATTTTCCATAAAGTTTCATTGTTTTACTTGCACCTATTGAATATGCAGACTTGTTTATATTTAAGTTTCAATATTTTTTTTGGATTCATCCTTAAGTCTATATTACTGTTCTAGCTTCAGTTTTTCTTTTATGCGGGGTAACTTTTAATAACAAAAGAATGCTAAGCGTTTTAATTTTCAACTCGCTTTTGTTTATGGTGTCAAAGCCCACAGAAATGTTTCTTGAAATTCCTTATTTTTAAATAGGGAAAATCGCCAGAAGCGTTTTTGTGGAACGGAAAACTTTTAACTAAAATGTTCACAAATGGAAAGACATTTGAAGTTGTCTGGCATGTTTTAGGGCTTTTGTGGAAAATACTGAGGGTGAAATAAGTATAACGCAAATTTGGCATATTATTAATTTGAAATAACCCGAAGGTGTTTTGTAATTTATATAGTGAAGTGTGATTCAAAATAATGTCGGGAGTTTTGTTTTATTTACCTGTTGATATTTCTCGTTTGTATTAAACTTCCTCTGTCTAAAGAAGAATTGGAATGCTTTGAAGCTGTTGTGATAAATATTGAGATAACAGACTTAAGCCGAATAGCACAATATATCTTTGGGACGATATTTTATATGCCATATAAACAGGGTGAAAGCACCAAATTCCGGCCACTTAAAAGAAATCAGACATTAGATATTAAAAGTGTATACAAGTTTCTTCCTGCATGAATAATAATCTTAAATCTCTACTCTTTCCAGTCTTTCAATTTCAAATATTCTTTTCCCAAACTTTGATAGGTGTGAGACAGTTTAGCACGACCTTAAGCACTAAATACCTTGTTTTCTAGAATATACTTGTTGATTTTGTTTTAAAGAGAAAGCTGTATAGATTTAAAAAGTAAGAAGATTTTGGAAAAAATATGGAAATACAGAGCAAATTTAAGGTGGTTCAAATTCTATTATCGGATAGCTATGGGCACAAATATAATAATGTCTACGCAAAGCCGGCTGAATCTGTTTTACTAATTTAATAAATAAGAATACAGCAAATAACTATTAAAAAACTGTCAAAACTTATTTGAATTGTTGTTTTGTAGGTGATGGCTTCAACATCGAGGGCTAAATATTTCTTGATATATTCCCCTGAAATGCTAAAGGAGGTGGTGTTTGAAATACATAATGGAAAGCTTTCAATCAGAGCAGCCAGTTTCAAGTGTAGGGTAGGTATTTCATAGCATCTTGCAGAACGATTTAAAAGGCATATTGCGTGAGGACATTGGAAAACGTGGAGTAGTTACCCTTTCGACAACAATAGAGGAACAAAAATTGGTTGAATGGTGCATTTAGCTGTGTAAATGCGCACTGCGCGATGAGAAAAAAAAATGATCTTCTAAATACCGTCCAAAAAACTGTCCTTTAAGATGGGCATTCTGGACAAAAATGGTTTCATCTATTCCTTAAACGTCATTTCAGCAAAGTTCAGCGGGATCAGTCCAGAAGAACTGATAAAAAAGTGCCTCAAACGGTGCCATGAAACGAGCTTTAGCTTACAAAGCTACAAAAATAAATCCTGGGGACGAGAAAGAGACTATAACAGTTCTATTGCTGTTCATAGCCAGTGGAGAAACAGAGCCTTCAATTGTTGTCTGCCCCTACATCCACTCACCAGGAACAATTGTTACCACAATGCCTCCTAACATGTTCTTGGAGCGGTCGGTTGGATTCTTCGAGTACACTGTCAACGGGATAAATGCTTAGCTTCATGACCAAAACAGAAAAAAGCCAGTACTATTTATTTTAGATGGGCACAAATCCCATTTATCATTAGACATCAGTGAGTTTTCCAATAAAGGAATATTTTTTTTTTATTTATATATGTACCTACATAACATATATTTAATATATATTTAGCCAAGCTCAGGCGATACGCTATGAAACAAAGAACAGCAGGGCTGGAAGGAGATAGGGAAAGGAATTACGGAACGTGAGGAGAATGGCGGAGGTTCTGATGTATGTTATTCTTACACCTTAGCAGATTGTATATCGGACGAAAGACAAAAGATGGTAGACTGGTACAAATTCGCACAGTTCCGAATAAAAGCATCACGGAATTATATTGCACGGCCGAAAATAATTTAAGGGGTGAAAGGATGTGAGAGATTAATATTGCGTGCAGGAATCACTCAACAAAAAATCAAACTAGGTAATTCATCAGAACATTGACCATGCATGTAGCGATAAGGGAATGTAAGGACAAATCCGTCCCATATATGAGAATTGTATTCCATTCTAGGATTTCTGATATAGGACTGTTAGCTTAAGTAGCACAAAACCCCCTTTGAATAGTAGTGGAATACAGTTCGCATCCCTGTTACCTGCACCTAATAAGGTAATAAGTGAAGTGTAGTTACAGTACAAGCGAAATGGGATTTCACATGGGGCGCGGCGACGAGTTCGCCAATTAGTTTTAGTTTACAGAACTTATAGAGGAGCGCTAGATTTGACGGGCTGAAATATTTCTTGGACCTTTCAGAAATCCACGATACAAACTGACCCTATGCTGAGTACCTGGCCATAAGGATATCTGAGGCAACGAGATGGCTGATTAGTTTTCCAAAAAGGGCTCTGATGGCCTTTGATGAACAAAATAAGTAGGCTATTGGGTGGCTACTTCTTTTCTTTTTCTGGGGGAGCGGCAGAGTATGGAGTTCAGCGCAATATTTTATTACAAAATGTACGGTACATTATTATTGTGTAAACCAAAGTTTATTTTATGTAATATCCCATACGACGAAAAATTTTCAATTTGTATGTAAACGAACGGTATGTATTATTCTATAAAGTCTGGAATCACAATACATTACATTTATGTAAAAGAATGTAATTTTTATTAATTGATATATAAAAGTTTTTAATGTATATTTACATATGTAATGGTCTTCTATTAAATATGTAAAATTCGTTTCATGTTTGTAATTTTAACTTATGTAAAAGTTTCTCATATAAATTCAGAGGCAAATATCTTGTTTCAAAAGATATCAAAATCACAAAAACTGTCAAAACGGGTAACTGCCATAAAATTATTATTTTTTATTTACATTTTTTGATTCTTTGCTATCTTACTATGTGGTGCAGGCAATTTGTCGAAATAATTGCAATTTTCTTAAACTTTCTGAAAAAAACAAACAAAATAAGAAATATTAATTTAGAGTCATATTGTCAAGTTAATCATAAACTCATAATATAAATATCGAATAGCGTTATTAAGTTGAATACCAAATGCATAACAGTTGAAAACTTCCCCAAAAATACCGGGAAAATACATTGGGGTTAACAGTTTTACAGAAAGGAATGTAAAATAACATAAATTAAGTGAAATAGTCCGTCATGGAAATTGAGTATTACATAACTGTAGTGGTACATTTAATTGGAAAAATTACAAATTTGTCATTTAAAAAATGTAAATTTTTTGTTAATTTATATTATTTTACTGGGATTCTGAAATTTACTTAAATTTTGGAAAAAATTACACAACTTTCATGCACATACTATAACAACCTTGCGTTGTTGTATCAGTACCGCAGCCTAAGAGGTGATGCCATAAAAAAAAAGCTCACCTAAAACCAATCATCATCGCTAAAATAACGGTAGAAATGATCAATGAAATAAATACAAAACGCAAAAGCTTTCCGTCCTAAATTGAAATGATCACTCGAAAAAATTAAAGAGTAGAAATAAGTAAAGTGAAGTAAGGTAGCAAAATAAAGTGGTAATTAATTAATATGGTTCCATTGTAAAGAGAAATATATAAAAATTAGGTACATAGTGTAGTATCTGTAAATTCAAATCTTGAACATGTATAAACGTAGCATAGCAAATATTAAGTTGGTACCACCTAGTCTCTATAACCAGTGTCATATTATAAAATAAAAAGCATTCTGTGACAGCGAGTCAACGAGGCCAAGTGTTTAATTCAATAAATTCCTTTTCACCTCAACTAAAGCTCTGCAGCAATACTCTACAACTTGTCAGAAGTGGGATATTCAATAAACCATCGTCACGCAATTTAATTTGTGCTTTGAGTATTATATTTTATAACATATCGTGAAGTGAAATATGGAAGTTATTATGAAAATTACGCAATTTTATTAACTGTTATGAGTAAGTGCTTTGCTCTCAATGAACGATTAGTTACCGCAAGATTCCTAAGAAAGGAATTAGGCAAAAGGAATTTATCGCAGAAAGGTGCAAAAACTGAATTATTTCGGGGTTTATGTGAATCGTGGAGTGCAAAAATGTCTACCGATGACGAAGATGCAGAAAATGTGTATTCAGCAATAAATGTACAAGGCAAGTCTAAAGAAAAAGAAACGCAGCAACCAGAGAAAAGTACTGCTAATTCAGGGAATTTGCATAATTTAGATGAGTTGCGGCAACAGTTGAAATTTCTTCAGCTGGAAAACAGAATTCTTAAAGCGGAAAAGGAGATTGCAAATACATCAAAAACGGGTGAACAGTTATCTTCACCTGTTAATATAGCGGTTCTTCGTGAAATTGTACCAGAATTTAGTGGTGATTCGACTAATTTAAATAACTGGCTAGAGCAAATCCAAGCTATTCAAAAAATGTATTGTGTGAATGAGAATGTATTGTGTGAATCTGGCAGTAACGTCAATACTAAAGGGGAAAGCTTTGCAGTGGTTACAGTCTAAGCCAGAACACTACGAATTAGCTTTGAGTGAATTATTAAAATCTTTGGAATCTATGTTTAAATTTCGAGAAGGTAGGATGGAAATTCGGAAACAATTTGAGGCTCGTATATGGCAAGACAATGAGCTTTTCAGCGAGTATTATTTTTCGAAAATTATTCTGGGAAATAAATTAAGTATCAGCGAAGAGGAAATGATCGAATATCTTATTGAGGGTGTGGAGGACAGTGATATACAACTTCAAGCGCGTATGCAACAATTTAACTCACCCAGTGACATGCTGGAGGTATTTAGGAAAATTTTTAAACCTCGCAGATCTAAGAAAATGCAGGTCGCGTATCATCATACATCCAACAAAGAAAAATCTGGAAAAAATGAGAAGGTAATTGTTTGTTTCAATTGTAACCAGGCAGGCCATAAAGCATCAAATTGCCCAAAACCGAAGAGAGCACGCGGCTCGTGCTATGAGTGCGGATCAATGGATCATCTTGCTGTGAAGTGCCCGCATCGCCAAAGAAGAATGAACATTAACGTGGTCAATCATTTTCCTGATGGATATCTGGTAAAAACCAAAATGGATTTAGGTAATAATTCTTATTTTGAATTTGATAGTTTTTTAGATACAGGTAGTCCTATTTCTTTAATTAAAGCTAAAATCATTAAATCCTTACCTATTACAATTAATTATGAATATTATCCTCCTAAACAGTTCTGTGGAATAAATAACTCTCCTTAACAGATAATTGGAATTATTCAAGCTAGAATTGTAATAGAAAATATAGTGTGTGATGTAGAATTTAAGATCGTACCTGACAATGCAATGTGGAACAATTGTTTACTTGGTAGAGATGTCATAACATATCCAAACACGACATTTATATTTAACGATAAGCTTGAAATACATCATGATGCACCATTGGAGGAGAAGGATCATTTCATAGCTGCTCTTTACAGAATAAAATATATAAGTGAAGATGAAAAACTTTTGGGTGAAGTAGAGGTAGGACCAGTGGATGCTGTGAGTAAATCAAAATTTATAGATATCTTTAAAAAATTTTACTTATATGGTGCTAGATATAATAAGCCAGTGACTCATTATGAAATGAAAATTGATGTGACGTCGCAACAGCCATTTTATTTTACTCCGCGCAGATTGAACAGAAGCAAGTAGATTCTATTATTGAGGATTTTTTGAAACAGAATATTATTCAGAATAGTAATTTGCCGTATGCCTCTCGCGTTGTTTTAGTTCCGAAAAAAGATAGTTCCTTACGTCTCTGTATAGATTACCGAGAGTTAAACAAAATTACGATAAAAGATAGGTACCCGTTGCCCCTTATTGAAGATCACCTTGATAAATTAAGAAATAAGAAAGTTTTTAGTGCGCTGGATTTGAAACATGGTTTTCATCAAGTTAGACTTTCGCCTCAGAAAATATTGATAACCATTTGAAAATATTAAAGGAAGTTTTTGATCTCTTAAGAAAAAAATGTTTAGAATTAAAATTGATTAAATGTCATTTTCTTATGAAAGCGATCACGTACCTGAGATATGAGGTATCAAGTCAAAGTATTCGTCCCAGCATGGCACACATTGATGCTATAAAAAGTTACCCATTACCAAGGAATATAAGAGAAGTACAACGCTTTTTAGGTTTAGTGGGATATTTTCGGAAATTTATAAATAAATTTCCGAAAGTGGCAAAACCTTTAGAGGACCTATTGAAAAAGAACTCAAAATTTGTATTTAATGAAGACCAAGTACGAGCTTTCGAGATTTTGAAGCAGAAACTTGTTTCTTCCCCGGTGTTACGCATCTATTCCCCTCTTGCAGAAACTGAGCTTCACTGTGATGCTTCTAGCTCAGGATATGGTAGTGTGCTATTGCAAAAACAAGATGATGGACAATTTCACCCCATCATGTTTTTTAGTAAACGGACAACAGAAGTAGAGTCCCGATATCATAGTTTAGAATTAGAGACGTTAGCAATCATTTACTCCTTGAAGCGTTTTCATGTCTATTTGCAAGGTATAGCATTTCGTATTATAACAGACTGCAATTCGCTCAAACTCACGTTAAGTAAAAAGGATATCAATCCCCGAATTAGTAGATGGGTTTAGAATTGCAAAATTATAACTTCGAAATTGTACATAGAGACGGGAACCGAATGTAGCATGTTGACGCTTTATCACGACTCATGGATCTGTCGATTTCGGAGGATAGTTTTGAAAAGTCCTTGGCTATCCTTCAGTCGAAAGATGAATCTGTCATGAAAATTAAGGAAGAATTGGCTGAGAAAGAAAGTTCATTATGGGAATGTCGAAACGGATTGTTATATAGGAAAAGCAAGGATAAATTATTGTTTTATGTCCCAGCAGGAATGAGAAGCAATGTAATTAGATCATGCCATGATAATATCGGTTACGTTGGAGTTAGTAGAACGATCGATTTGATTAAGCAAGCCTGTTGGTTTCCAAATATCAATGATCATGTTAAAGAGTATATTGCAAATTGTTTGAAATGTCTTGCATATAACCCAATCGATTTGAAACGTTTCGATCCTCTACAGAATATAGATAAGGGTTCAGTCCCTTTGGACACCATACACATAGATCACTATGGACCCCTAGTTAAATCCAAATCACAAAATCGATTCATTTTTATGATTGTGGATGCATTCTCGCGGTTCGTGAAAATATATCCAACAAAAACCACCAATGCAAAAGAAGTTATTAAACACATACAGAACTATTTCGCTAATTACTGTGTATCTAGACGTCTTATTTCAGACAGAGGTTGTGCACTCACATCAATAGAATTTGCTAACTGTCTTCAAAAACTAGGAATCAGACATGTTTTAGTGGCTACAGCTTGCCCGCGCTCAAACAGAAGTGTAGAACGGATGAACAGATTCCTAACACCAATTCTTTCAAAATTATCAGAAGTTGAAAATGAATGGGATACCGTTATATCTAAAGTTGAATATGTATTTAACAACAGATATTGTAGATCTATTGGATCTTCGCCTTCAGAGGTCGTCTTTGGAGTTCGACAAATACCACATTATGAATCTCATTTCTTTGATTTTTTTAATGATAACCTGACTTCAAAATTATGTGTAGATCTTATTAGAGAAAAAGCTATTAAGAAAAACGAGGCTACTCAAAAATATAATAAGCAGTATTATGACCGAAAGTGCAAAAAGAAGTCTATTATTTATGAAGAGGGTGACTTAGTAGTAATACGGCGTTCACCACCTCCAGGTCTAAAGAAATTAGCTATTAAGTTTAAAGACCTTATGAAATTAAAAAAAATATTACCGAATAGAATATACCTGATAGGAGATGTAAATGGATTTCAAATTGCACACGTCTCTTTCGAAGGAACCTTTGATTCATGATGAAATATCTGAGGAAGCTATAGTAAATGACAATGAGTGGTCTACAAAAAAAAATATATATATATATACTGCGGGTCACTTGATTACCCTCACTTGAAATTTTGACCGAATTCATATTGTAGGGGTACTATTTCTCGGAAACTATTACGACACGAATGCCTAATGTAGGGGTACAATTTCCTGCAAACCATTAAGACAAGATTTCTTACTTGATGTTACATGCTACCTGATGACGAAGGCGAGAAAATGGAACAAAGAAGAAGTGGAAATTTCCATGCTACATTTTGAGCCTTTGAAACAGGGACACTTGATTCCCCTCATCTGTAAAAATAGATAATAAAACAAGTGCTTTTAATTTTTTCAATATTTTTTTTATTGTTAATATTTTGTAGGTCCTCCGTTTTTATGTACAACTTCAAAAAGTCTATTTTGTAGCGAATTATACAAATTTTGCAATAAGTTTAATGGTATTTCTTCAAAAGCATCTTCAATTGCTGCAATAAGACCTTCTCTGTTGTCAAACTGCCTTCCTTCTGCATAAATCTTTCGCGATAGCCATCCCCAAAGATTCTCAATTATGTTAAGATCGGGAGATAGAGCTGGCCAATCCAGAACTTCCACGTTGTTGTGTGCAAACCATTGTGTAACACGTCCTGCTGTGTGAATGGGAGCGTTATCCTGTTGAAAAATCCACCGTCGGCCATTGAACATTTCGTGGAAATTGATTTTCTGTATTTCTAAAAGTTCGATGTAATCCGCTGAAGACTGCCGGCCTTCTAGGACAACCAAATCTATTGCGCCATAAAACGAAATTGCAGCCCATACCATGACGGAACCAACAGTGGAGTGCCGACGAGACAGAAACAGCTCAGATTTCCTCAAGTCATGGAAGTAATACTGAAAGCCGTCAGGCCCATTCAAATTAAATTTTTTTTCGTCAGAAAAAATCACCTGTTGCCATTCTTCCTTCCAATTTAAATGAGCTCGGCAGTATTCTAATCTGGCAGCTTTATGACGCTGAAGTAAACGTGGCTTTTTCTTAAGTTTTTGCCGTCGGAGATGGGGACTCTTAAGTTTTTTCCGTCGGAGATGGGGACACTGTTTAAATACTCTGCGAACTGTCCGGACACTGGCTGAAGTTCCAACTGTATTCCTTATTTTGCGAGCGGATGCAGCACAATTTGACGCTTCGCGTAAAATCGACCTACGTTCTCGTTCTGTTGTTGCTCTTGCGGTGCGGCCTTTTCGGTTTTTTTCCGTAATTTTCGGGATCTTTCAAGAAATTGTTGATTGTCCAAGGATCTCGACCAATTTCCTTCGCAATATGCCGGTTGGAATAATTTTCATGCTTAAATGCAAGAATTTTGCCAATTTCTATCTTAGTGAGCGTTTTACCTCGACCCATATTTGTTACGATGCAACAAAAATATCAGCAACCTCGATAAATAAACAGCAGATATTAAAAACAAAAACACTTTTATTTATTTTGAAACACCGTACTCTTGGAATGTTTAAAACAAACTGATGAGGGTAATCAAGTGTCCCTGCTTCAAAGGCTCAAAATGTAGCATGGAAATTTACACTTCTTCTTTGTTCCATTTTCTCGCCTTCGTCATCAGGTAGCATGTAACATCGGGTAAGAAATCTTGTCTTAATGGTTTGCAGGAAATTGTACCCCTACATTAGGCATTCGTGTCGTAATAGTTTCCGAGAAATAGTACCCCTACAATATGAATTCGGTCAAAATTTCAAGTGAGGGTAATCAAGTGACCCGCAGATATATATTAACTTATGCTACGACATGTTCTGCCAACTACCAATTGTAACACATTGATATCTTATGCTAATTATTATAATTCCGATTATGTATGCTATATAGCTATGAATTACGTTCTAATTATTGTGTACTATTATAACTATGGATTACGTGGATTTACGTTTGACCTAGAATATGATTATATAATAATTTTTATTATAACCATTATGAATTCTTTTTATGACATTTATGATAAAATTTTATGACAATTTTTGTTAGTTATGAAAAAAAGCATTGTGTTAATTATTATGATCATTATGGCTTATGATAGTTAGTTGCTATATTATGATGGAAAATTTAAGTTTCTCCAACTATGATTATAATAGTTACGGATATCAAAATTTGCGAGGAATATATATATTCGACGATGTCGTCGAAAGGTCAGGATAGCCGAGCTGTAGTATCTGTAAATTCATATCTTGCACATGTATAAACGTAGCATAGCAAATATTAAGTTGGTACCACCTAGTCTCTATAACCAGTGTCATATTAGAAAATAAAAAGCATTCTGTGACAGCCAGTCAACGAGGCCAAGTGTTTAATTCAATAAATTCATTTTCACCTCAACTAAAGCTCTGCAGCAATACTCTACAATAGGGTGTACATGTAGGGCTGCAGTAGAGCGGAAAGAAGTACCAGAGTCCGATTAATAAAAAAAAAATTGGGGAATTAATCTAAGAATCGTCGAGTGTCCGAATGCTACATGAGTAATTGGTACAGTCCGTCTACATCGATGAATGCTGGGAACCCGAACGAGAGGAGAAGAGGTTGGCGTTTCCGGCATGAGTTCGATATCCACGGAGGAGGAGAGAAAAACGAAAAACGTTGTTTAAACAAAAAGCAAAGAAAATTTCTTAAAGATTTTTAAAACTCCACCAGTACGACACTTAACAAGAAACGGCAGCAAGAATACGAGAACCCTAGTTAAGTGAAAAAAGGAATGTAAGTTTAGTGTAAGATAGTTAAGAGTAGATAGCTAGGAAAACAAAAAATTTATATAAAAAAAAAAGCAATAAACTAAATGAATTAAAATTTTGCTCGAATTTCAATTTAGAGTTTCAATTTGCAAGAAACCGAGGTTACAGTACATAACGGTTATGTAAAATATTACGTTATTATAGTAAAAGTTTTACATAAAGTTTATATACATTTTTCACACTGTGGGGTACAATGGACCCACTAGAGGTCAAATGAATCAGGCTAGTCGTCTAGCGGCACCCCTCTTACCTAACCTAAACTAATATCTACTAAAGTAAGTAAGTACGAATTAAGTGTAAGCATTGTCCAAATAGGAAAGAATTGGTAGATATATAAAAAGATGATTATTTGTGTATTACTGCTTACTCTGTTTATATGCTAATGAGATGTCAGAAAATGTAAGTCTTGCAGCACTGCATTAGACCTTAAACGGCAGCAAAAGTCAATCGTGGTAAGTGAAATATGGAAGATGAGTATATCATTTGTATGAATATTCTAAAATATACCATATTTAAGACCCCGCTTTTCAAAACCGGTTTATTCAAAATCCCGTTTTATTAAATTTCATAACATGAATATATTGTTAATGAACTTAGCATTCCCAAGTGAGTTTTGTTTGAAAAAGATTCCGCTTTATGAAAATCACGTTATTTTAAGCCCCAGTGTATAAAATCCAGCTTTCAGTCTAAAGTGTTTCCCGTATCGATTCCATTTAAACCATTCGCTATTCTTGCATGTAAATAAAAACGGTATTTTGCAAACGGGATACCAAAGAGTAAAAATGATGAAATCGATGAAATGCAGTTTCTTTGATGAAATTTTCATACTCAGCGCAGGTAGATTTTTACGTCTATTTAGCTTTATTTCAAATATTAATTGTTGCAACATGATTATATGGAAGTTACTGAATCAAATCATCAATTCATGTAATTACATAGATATGAGTTAATTACAGAGCAACGTCTGACACGAAGCTTCAAGTTTCAAGTAAACGTTGTAGGTATGGATTTACTGCATGTTGAGAAGATTCGTAAGTGTGGGTACATACCCCAGTGTATATCGTACCTACCTGCAAATTATCTTGTACGTACATAAATACGCAATTAAATTTAGCATAGCAGCAAATATTTGTTAAGTACAGAATTAAATTAATTTAACCAAATAAATTGTGTTTCCCTTTGAAAGAGATATATTTGGGTTGGATATGAAATATATTTTTTGGAAAATGTCAACTGAGTGCAAATGTCAACTAATCCAAAATGTAAAGTTTCAAAGTATACAGAAAATTTAATTGCAGAAGGAAAATATTACTTAAGCTTACTTATGGCCTTGGCATATAATACAAATTTAATTTAAATGTTACGTTTCTGGACGTTCGAGGGTAAGGCTTTTGTAATAAAATTGGCCTGATTAAGCTGAAAACAGACTCTTGCGGTGGTACTTTAGAATTTGGAGAACGAAACCAACAAAAGGAAATAATTATTTAAAGTACGGCACTGTTTCCTCTTGCAATTTCTAGAATTGGTCATAGATGGAGGAGAAGAATTTTAGAGAACTTTTTATTATCACTTTTAACTATTAATTTAATTTAGAATCATAAAAATAAAAAGTTCATTAAAATACTTCTATTCCAAAAATAGGTATTCAAACTTTTCTTTTTCAATTTTGCTGTGGGCTAGAAAAACTAGAATCACAATTTGCATTCAGCGAATTTTATATTTACAATACACTTAGCTAATTTGTTAGAATATATCGCATGGCATACCACTCTAAGTACTTAAGAATAAATTATGATCTTTGTAAGTAAGAAACAAGTAAGGTTTTTTTTTTTAATAAAACAATATTAATAAAGTATAGTGGCCAAAGGAATCATCGAAAATATTAAGGTAGTTTGGCTACTTACTCGTATTTAGCAACAATCATTAAGCTTTGAAATCACCATAATATGAATCTGCTGATATAGTGTGTATTTGTGTGTTTTTCTGTGAATAATTGATTTTTTTTGTATTTTTCCTTGTGTATAAAGTAGGTAAAAAAAAGCTCAAATTATTTAGCAGATAATTCTAAATATTATAGGCGCACAGCATAAGGAATCAACGGGAGAAAATAGAGAGTGCCAAGTTTTTGAAGTTTTTGTAGGATCAAGTTAAAAAAGCCATACAAATATTTGAGCAAGTTCTGAAAGAGCATTTAGTAAATTGACGGGATATTTGTTTTGGATTAACTCCAAGAGATAACAGAAATTTTCCATACAATTTAAACAATTATTTTTGTTTTTTTATTTACTTTTTTTGTTTTTATAAAAATGCCTACCCATAAAACAAAATCCCAAATCCAAAAAAATCTCAAATAATATACTCAGGTATTCCAGCACATCTGTACAATGTCCAAGGTAGGCACGCTTGCAGCGGAAATTTCACATTATTGAATGTGTTAACTGTGCGTAAGTACAATCGCAAAGGAAATCCTGTGGGATTGGCATGGGATCGACCAGGGATACCCGAGCCCTTGACATTCGTCACTTTTAGGGATATCGTAAGTTGTTAATTTGGACTGGGCGGGATTTCCCACGGATAATTTATATTCCTTAACAGGATTTTGCATTAACTTACCACGGAAACGTTTGTGTTGTGTGGGTTACCGTTTCAGTAAGCATCTGAACCGAAATTAAAATATCCCTGTGACACTTTATTTGTAAAATTATTATATTCATATTTTAGAAAATTTGTTGACTTTTAAGTCTGATAAAATTTACAAGCTATGTAGGCACGTAGTATGTTTAGCAGATTTAATTATATCTGAGTTATGTGAGTGAGTGCTGTGTCTTTTGTATGTAGAAGATCGACGTATTCCCGGGGAAACTGGGAAGCAACTTCTGAGCATATATGGGTATAGGGTTAGTACCGGTGGGATCGATTTAGTCGATGCGTGATACTCAGCGGTCCTAATCTTTTAGAGGGGGCCAATTATCTGATATATTCTATGATTGGTTAGATTATCTCTGTCTGGATTCGGTATGTCCATGAAGGTCTGATACTTTGTAAACCATTATGGTTAGTTTTTTTATCGCCTCATCTCTCTCTTTTTCTCTCCCTCACCGGCTTTCTCTCTCTCCCCTCTTTCTTTCTCTCTCTCTCTCTCTCTCTCGCTCTCTCTCTCTCTCTTACTATAAGCAGATTAGTGAACTCTATCGAACGAGATTCCAAGATATCAGCGCGGTATTTCCGCAATTTTAATCCAAATTCAAACTGGTACCCCTCCTATAACGGGGTAGATAGGTTCATTGAAAATACCGCGTTGTGTGAAACCGTGTTACACGAGGCCAATATAAAATGGCGAGATGCGTTCCGAAATATTTTTTATTAATTCATCGATTTTTATTAAAAATATAAACATATGTAAAAAAAGGTAAGTCAACAGTCAGTTCTAATTTAATTTAGGGTCATTTTATTAAATTTCTTTGTCATAAGGCGAGATCGTTTTTTCGGCCAACGATATTATCACTTTCTAAACCCATTTGTTCGTTACGATATTTTGTATGTTTCGCTTTCTTTAAAAAATCTATTATTTTAGTCTGTTTGCTGATCGACAAGTTCGTAGTAAATCTCATCGTATGGATAAAGGCTCGTTTTCGAGTTTTCGCATTCTTTCAGAACAAGGGTCTTCAATAAAGAAAAATGCTTCAAGAATTTTCGTTACGGCAAGTCCTTCGAGTAACTTTTTTAGAGTAAAATTAGTAACTTCACAATTTTCATTAGAGCTGTCGTCATCAAAATCAATTTGTTTAACAACTTAAGAGCCGTTTTCACTAAAGTCTTTTCGGCAGTTTCTTAATAAATCTTGGACGACCATAAAACATTCGCCTTTAGGCAAGTTTTCTCTGATAATGGCCATACCTTCTTCCAACATGCATTTTGGGTTTATTTTGCTATTGAATCAGTTGGAGGCAAACTAAGATTAAATAACAATAACATATTAAAAATCTACTCCACCTATTTTCCTGGTGGTTCTTCTGTTCAAAATATGAATATTTTCTGAAGCTGTCTCGAATTCAGGAATCGGTTTGAATTGGCAGAGATCTAAACTGCAGACACCAATCCTGGGGTTGTTTTCGTACTAATTGTTGGGGAAACTTTCTCAACGATCTACTTTCGACTATTCCGATCGCCATGCTTTACTCACCTTCTCCAACATACGTTGTACTGCTACCAATTCCTCCGAACTAGATGTGTACCTCACCAATGTTTCCAAAGTCCGCTCTCAATCTTCGTTTATAAATGAACTTTCATCTGAACACTTGTTTTTTTTAAGTATAGCTCCGATGTTATATTCAATAATCGAAGATTATATGATTTCAGCAGAGCTGATTGGATGCTATATTCTGTACTTGTGCATCGCGATATGAAGCAGAGAATTAAAAGTTTTTCTTTAAACAACATAACAACTCCTGATCAAGTTGATATGATGGTTGAGTTTTTTACGGACTCAATTCTTAATAATACAAATCTCGCTGTCCCTATATTATAACTCCTCTGAAACTACCGAATTATATTATTAATATAATATGTCGCCGCAATGTAATCAGAAGGGTATGGCAACGATCTTGCATACATCGTCTTAAAACCTTATTAGTGCTACTCTAACGTCGACTTCGGGAGGAAATTGTTATATTAAGAAATACTAGATGGAATAATGTACTCTAAGGACTTCAGAAGGCGTCTATGCGTTTTTGCACTATAACCAAAATAAAAAAAAATATAAATCGTTTAATTCCTGTAATATCACATCAAAACAGACTACTCCTGACCAACAAAGAAAAACTGACTACTTCGTCAGTAAATAGTATAACATATCAGCATCTTAGTGATTCAGATACCATATCAGTAGTAACTAATGCCGTGTCCTCTTTCCAATGTCAATGCTATTGCTCCATATATTAGAGTTAGCGATATAAAAAGCCATATCAAACGATTGCGATCCCGCAAATCGCCTGGTATTGATAAGGTACCCACTTGTTACATGAAAGCCTTGCCCTTCCGTTAACTGGAAGAAAACTAAAGTGATACCAATTTTAAAACCCGGAAAACCCTCCGACAATGCTACAAACTATAGGCCAATCAGTCTGCTTAGCGGTCTTAGAAAAAACACTTAAGAGAAAAATAGAGGACCTCGTGATTGATATTAATATTTTACACAACGAACAGTTGAACTTTCGTAGTGAGCATTTTACGAACCAAGCCATTGTCAGACTAGCGCAGCTCACGTCGATTCCGTTGAGGTTCAATCCTGAACTAACAGATTCAGTGTACCGTAGTGCTCAAGCACTAGCATAGATCTATTGCTTCTGGGTAGAAGAGATTTCACCAACTTGAAACCAGTGACGGTGGCACTTAATTACAAGATATTTCGTTTTGAGCAGACCACTGGATACACCTTCCTGTACACTGACAACACGCTTGCTACTTGACGGAGCTTGCTGAAGATAAAGTATGGCGTTCACTGCACAGAGTGAATAAAGATAGTGATGGAAGTGGAGTGGAGTATTGGAGTAATCTCTCAGCTATCTATCTACAAAACTGCGCATGTGGCATTTAAGTTGGTATATCACAATCTTTTGTATACTAGACAACGTTTCTGTGGGGACCAAAGCTTTATAGCAAGTTTTCGATCATCTTCATGTTAACGCTAGGTAATTCAAATTTCAAATAATAAAAGTTCGAGTGAATTAAACAGGATTAATTCAGTGAACTACGCTTTGGTAGTTTCCTTTTAATCATTCCAACTTCGCATATTCACAATTGGTATGTACAACTCACGAAAATTATGTTTATATGAACCAGCTAATTAAACACTCTACCTATGAACATCTATGAGAGAGAAGAGTTAATTTTTTTTCTAGAGATAAATAATAGTTAAAGGGCTTTAATGCAATCTAATAGGTCGGGAATAATATTCATAGTTGCAACTAGTCTATAATTTTGAAATAGTAACTGAAAGTAGCTTTTTTATATTATTTAAAAACTACTTAGAGCTAAACGAAAGACTAATAATATTAGTAAGTGGCACAGTAAGTCGGTGTACACAGTTCTTCAATAATTTGGAAATATAATAGATCTTGAGTATATCTTCAAAATTCCACTGAGGTCTATATTTTACGTTTAACATAATTGTTTCGATTGTATAGCATGCTCTTTGGAAGGCGTTACCGAAACTATCGCACATAGACTGTATAATTCTGAAAACGATTAAATTTTGTATTTTTTCAACTCACTGCCGCCTACAACTCCGAAACTAAAAGATATTTTACATTCCGCTCTGAACTATAATATAATCGTTTAACTCTTACCAGTTTTATCCTTAATTTTTATCTATTTTAATGGGGTCATAAAAACCAAATCTAGACATGTTCTCTCGTGCAGGATATATGTTCGGTCCCCTGAGCTCAATGGCAGTGAGAAGAGCAAACTTCAATTCTTACGATAGAGTTCTTAATAGACCTAGCACCGTATGTATCTGCTTTGATCTTTATTATAACTGCAATTAAACACTCACCTCTAGGAAGAACAGTTACCTTAAGCACCTGTAAACGGCATGCTGCCGAATCCAGGTGCTCAGCTGCTTATCTTGCGGTTCATTACAGTAGAAAAAATATTGCAAAATAAAAAATCTTTGTAAAAATTTTTATTTAATTTTTTTAAGCTTGAAATGTTTCTGTGCTTTATTTGTATTTTGTTTTTTGACGTAAACAGCAATTAATTAAACAAAGAGTTTTGCTATGAAAACTTATAGCGAAATAAGTCAATTGACTCTGTTTACTGCTAAGTCTGCAGCTCGAGAATTGAGTGGGAAAAACTCTTTATGCAAACGAAAAATATTTGAAAAAAGAAATTTCATTACAGGCAGGAAGCAAGCCGTACTGATGATTATACGGTTCCTGCTTATATGAAACGCCCTCTTTTTGCAATAAAATTTCTTTTTTCAAAGATTTTTCGTTTGCATAAAGAGTTTTTTCCACTCAATTAATTAAAGGATATAACATAAGCTCCAATGTATTTAGAATTAATTAGAACTTATGCAGACTGTCTGAAGGCCATGTAATTCCACAATAAATTATTAAAAGAAATATTAATTCTGAGAGCATATTACACTAATCATCAGTGAGGACAAAAGTTATCAGCAAAAGTCCAAATGCAAGTAGGCCCAGTCCAAGTTATTAACGTTGCAACTGCACTAAATTTTTCCATAAATTACTTAACATAAGTTTCATCCGATTATGATTAAAAATTTCTTGCTGATGCAAAGTCAACAGCAAAAAAAAATCACATAAAATAATTCCTAAGATTTTACTGGCTCTCCAACTACAGTCCTTGACATTTTGCACAAATCCTAAGTGGATGCTCTATTCCTTTTTGATCGCTTCTTTATATTTCACTTGCTCGAAGTGACAACAAAGTAGAAAATGTTCAACAAATTGCTAGAAACATGCTTGCAAGATGGATACAGATATCAATCAGCAGTGACTTTTTTAGGATACTGGTATTCTCCAGAGGAAGTTTTATCATTCCAAGTGACAGGATACTTCTGTTCGATATTTGAGGCTTTGTTTATGTCAATCTACCTCAAAATGTTTTTGCTTTTCTTATCTTTTGTGATGGAATACAAAAATGTACAAAACATTATTGTAGAACTTAGACATTGACATGTTTTCGTAGTATTTAAAAAATTCTTCATTAATTTTGTCCTTTAACCTTTTACAACCAACAGGATACGTTCACTACTCTGTCAACGAAGAGTCATTGGGAATTCTTCATTTTTCGATGTCCAAGCAGGAAATGGCATACAAATAAAGCTCATCAGAGTCCAATAGATGCATTAAGCTGGTTCCATACATCTTGTCAGTGGTAGAAAATGTGTGTAAATCTCCAGGCTAATACTGCCATACTTTCGTCCTTTTGTCTCGTCCTGTAATTGATGACCATCACGGGATTTCTGTTCTCATTTTAATTGCATTTAGTGCTCACATCACCAGTAAATTTAGATATCAGATCCCAGGCCAAATGAAGTTGATTTATGTCTGAACATGGTGTACGTAATACAGAATTACTGTGATGGTGGTTGTAGGTAGTTATGTAAGTAGTGGTTGGTAAGTTTGATATTGGCATTGGAACCAAAAAAGGTAAAGATGAATAAAACTGTCAAATTTATTGATTGTAGACATTAACGAGAAGAGGTAATTAGAATTAGTTAAGAAAGCAGCCGGCATTATTATGTGATAATAAATAGTTTCAAATTAAGATTACTTCTATGGTATAAAAGAGTTAAGGAGGATAATATAGTAATTTCTCACCATTTTGATCTCTTACAAAAGCAAGGGTATGCCCAGTATCTCTCCAATTAACTTGCTTTGTATCCTCCTGTAGAATCATTCACCTCTCAACTCAAAATCCAGTTCAGGATTAGTGCCGCTTGGATGATCAATGTTCTACAGTCAGCATTCGGTCTGTCCAGCATGTCTTTAGTTCTCAATGTACACAAGTAGTTAGTCTATTCTAGCATAAAAAGTGACGTGTTCCTCCAGTAAGGGTTATTGTTTTACGGAAGAAGTAATTCGCTAGTATCCTCCTTACCCTTGCTGTATGGATGTTATGATGGCGCTTTTTATTATTATGTGAATAATATACGGCAGCAGTAAGCATCCTTATCAAACTGCTGAATATTCCTTGAAGCTGTGGGCAGTCTTTCATTAGAGAAAGAGCTGTGCACTCTGATTTTTTGAAGTTCCGTCAACTGAAGACCTTTCCGCCATTATGAGATCTCAAATGAACTCACAATATTTTATTATTTTCCATCGTTATTGTTACAATCGATTAAATCCTTACTCTTTGTGACTCTTCTTATGACAGCTTTTAACCCATATTACCGAAAAGTTACTGGTATTCTAAGTTCTTTCAGAAATGCACAGCTACATATTAAAACTTTATACAGACGTAGTGGTCAAGTGGAAAATAGTAGCGGATAGTTTGTAGTTTATACAGCGCATAACGCAGAAGTAACAACCTTTAAAGGAAGGTTGAAACAAACTTTTCTATAGCTGCTTTTTGAGCAAATTTTGGAGAAAGAAGATCTAATGCAGTTTCTAACAGAGTTAGGTACATACAATTATTGAGGTCAATCTGTTTAAAAACTTGCCATGGCTGATGACGAGTGTGGTTAAAATATAGCAAACAATTATGGTATTATTTTACAAATTAGTGTCCTTTTGCAGTGCGTAAAACAACATTTGCCATTTGCAAAAAAGAGACAGACGACCAACATTACGCCGGTGCTCTAAGGAATCAACAGTTGCTATTGACATGTCATCGCTAATAAGCTAAAAGTCCTTCTTTTGGACTTTGTCTAACGCGGACAAGGCAGTGCGTCCAGGCCCTGCCCAAATATAGCCGTTATATTCTCATCTAGCCCTGATATGAAACTTGTAGATTTGCGCCAAGTTTAATGGAGTAAAATATGTCCTGCGTCTTTGCAAGAAGCCCAGGAATTTCATCGCGGTTTTGGAGATACCAAAAATGTGATCAGACCAACTAAGAGTGTTGGATATTTCAATTCCTAAGATGTTAAGAGATGGTAAGTTCGAGATATATTCTCTATCAAAGGAAATGGGTTAAGTGGCAGTTGGAGTAGGTTTTAGTGATAACATATAACACTGCGTTTTAGAAGCATTAAACAAGACCTGGTACTTAGAAGTCCCTATATAAGTTAAGTACCCTATAAGTACCAAAGTACGTACTTACCAAAAATAACGCCTTAACGCGTAGTACTTCCCCAAGTAACATTGGAGGTTGATTTTCCTATCTTTGAGGGCCGATCGACCTATTTTGTTTAAAATTACGTAAATTAGACTTAAGAATTTAACCTCAAAGGTTAATTAGGAAGGAAATTTTACTTAATAATTCCTTAAATTAGGTCCTCATACTAATCTTGACTTTGTAGTTAATATTACGTCATGTTTCCTAATTTCCTAAATATGAGGCAAACTTCCTTAGTTTTTACCTAAATTTTACTTAACTTTGAGGTCAACGTTAAGGAAATGTATAGACTTTGTAGTTAGATCTATTCCCAAGTTCAAGGCAAGATAACGTAAATATTCCCTAAATAATTCCCTATTCGATTGTGTTCGCCCTCAAAGTCCGAATTCCCAAAAAAGTTAAGTTAAGGTAAATTGGACTAAATGGGCATGTTTAGCGAAATCCCTAATAATTGAAATTACGTAATACTACAACCAAAAATTAAAGTTAATTTACTTTTGTTTGGCTTCATTATTACTGGAATTATTGAACCGCTCCTCCCATTGAATCATTTCATTAAGATTACAAATGTCGCTCCTACTTATGACACATTTATATCGGAATCAGTCTGGTTCTGAAATACCATGTGCATCTTTTCTTAAAGATGCTACACTTGACTTGGGCCAATAGGTACACTTAATTATTTGCTTCCCAACCATGCGCAACGCATATTCAACTGCGGTTGCATTCACCAAATTTTTAACAAGTCTTTTATCCAAATGATGATATTAATCACATGGTTTACAATTTTTAAGATTTAAATAAATCAATTCAATTCTTTCAATTGTCAAATCTCTTTTACCTATTTAAGGCGAATTCCATAATTTAGGGCGAAATGCCTTATTTTAAGTTGAAATTTATTTATAGAAAAAAGTTATCATAACCTTTGAACACAAAATTACCTAAACAAGGATTTATGCCCTGAAAGTCAAAAAAATTGGTTATTTCGTCTTGCCATCCAGGAAATTCGTCGTATAAGGAAAAATAGTAAGTCAAACTAAGTTTTAGGTCGAGAAATGTAACATGCGCCATATTTATTTAACAAAACATGGCTGCCATATATTAAAGGAATGAATAGAAAAATTGCATAACACCTTCGTTTAATTTTTTCCATAGTTACTGCAAATAAAACCCAAATAAATGAATTTTTCTTAATTTCAGAACGATTAGAGCATATTTAAATTAATTTCAATGCTCTAAATCGGAAACCAAAGAATAATTTAAAAAAATTTAAAATTATTATTTTTTAGATATAAAATATTTTTAAAGCGCGTTGGTGTCTTTCGAAAAATTATTTCCATATTTATCAATAAAATTTTTCTTGTGTTAAAAATTGAACGCTTATAGAAGCTGCGATAATTAATTTTGAATAAGGCCATAATTTCTATATACTTTGCTAAAGCAATACTTCGCATAATCTTTCAATTTGGAGTTATGTGCCTTGTTCATAATATTTACATTACCTACTAGGGCAAATATACACATACAATTCTTATAAAATATAATTCATTCTGTATTAACACACACCTTAACATGAGTTAAACTAGGTAGAAAATAAGTCGAGATCAAGAAAAATTTACGTAAATTTGACGTGAAATTTACGTTAAATTGACCAAATCAAGGAAATGAGTCCTGTGCCCTATAGGGAAATATTCCCTAATTTCCTTAATATTTACGTCGATACGACGTCCTCTCATTCTCCACTTACATAAATCGGACGTAAATATTAGGTAATCTTAACTTAACCACAATTAGTCGCTGCCCTAATTTACGTCGAATAGACGTAAATTCGACCTGAAAAGGAGAGGAAATGTTACTTGGGTCAGTAAGTACATTTCTTGTACTTATAGGGTACTTAATGGGACTTATCAGTACCAGTACCAGTACCTGGATTTGTTCTTGAAATATTTTTAAGTACCAGGACTTGTACTTAAGAAAAAATTAAGTCCAGGTCCTGGTGCTGGTACTGCCAGTGTACTTAGGTAATTTACAGGTCTGGTTTCTTACTTTGACTTTTACTCTTGCTTAGCGAAAGCTGAAAGACATAAATTTTAATTGAATTCACAAAAATAATGTTTGTAAACTGAAAAGACCGACCACCATGAAAGCTTAAATTTCCATTTTAAAAATGCCCTTTTTGAGTTTTTTTTTAATTTTCATACCTTTCACACCCAAGCATCTTTAGAAAATGATGTTGTCAGGTAAGAAGATAACATCTAACTACAAGTACCTTTCTGCATATGTACATATGTATGTACGAATATAAACTTTTCTTTTCCTGCACATGTTATAAATGCAAAAGAGCTTTCATAAACGTGAAGTTATAATATCACCACGGGAATGAAGTAACATCCAAGCGCTTAGAGTAGACATATAAAAACGTTATTGTAGTGTTTAATTAACATTTCTTCCTCCCCTGTGTGTCAAGTAAGCTTGATAATGCTTTTATGTCTCATACGACATTAAAGTTTCAAACAAAAGGGTAATTAAATAACTCAGTAGAGCGTTTTTGTGGAGGTTTTCGTGAGATATCGCCTTTTGTCTTCATCGGAATTAATCACGTTATTTTAAATGCTTTGTTTATTATGAAGTTTTGCAATATAATTAAAAATCCAGGTACTTATGCATTAACACTGTCATGTATACATACGAACGCCGTTTCAACACTTTTTTAATATTATTCATTTCTACAAAAAGGAATTAAAGGAATTCCCTACATTTTTTTTTACAAGCTTCGTTCCTATCTAGGGATCTCCTTGAAGGGCGAACGGACTATAATTTCAGTACCTACAAGTAATGAATAAAGAAGGATTTTCAATTTTGAAAATAAAACTGTTTACTTCCTCAGGAAAGAATTACATTTTGCTTTACCTATCACTTCCCGTGTTCCTGCATGCCTTAATACCTCCAACTAACTCTTTTCAGGATGCCAGCAATCTGCTCATTCCTGTAGCTTTCCTGTACATTTTATCCTGCTACAAGTGTTGACTGGAAGACCATTGTTGATTTTTCTTTTCAATCAAGTATTGTTGACCGATGACAGTGTTGACTTCTCACAAGATGTGACCGATTCGCTGCCATAATTTGTGATATCGTATTTCTAATTTGTTGGTTTGGTTGTGCTGTAGTGTGCTACAACTTCTAATTGAAAACACTATCACTTAACCAAGTACTTAAGTACAAGGCAATGGGTTCTTAATTAATTAACACAGTTGTAGTAAATGGGCTATACGGTTACGTATGTGGAAATCGTTCACTGCATTAACATTTATTGTCTGTACCGTAATACCGATATATGAGCACCATTGAAATCGTAATTATTTAAACACATAATTCTCGTCTTACCGACGGTATTATTTAGATCGCCTATTGCTCCTTTGGGGTGAATGCACAAGGAATTAGTTAGTCAAACAAACGACAAAACAATCACATGCCTGAATAGTAAGAATATTAAACGTAACTTAATTTAGTAACCTGTACTAACTTAGTCATGATGAACTTTCCTTTGTTTGGGTAAAAATTTACTCATGAAATAATTAAAGAGACCCTTCTGGAAAAACAGAATCGTTCAAATATTCGCTTTTTCTTCTTCTAAAAATTAAGAAAATTAAGGTATTATAAATAAATATAATCCAGCAGGAGTGCAGTTATTGCGCCTGGAAAATTCTTTGATTTTTATATAGAAATAGCCGAAAATCAACTTGATGAAAAGCACATGCGTCTTCTGTCGGACATTATCTTTTATTATATCTTAACTACTTGTGACATTAGCTGCACTTTTTTTATTGCTCCGGTTCATTGGAAATTTCAAGTTGATTTGGTTCTAAAAAATATCTGTAGGTAGACATAATTTTACATATAAGGCATATTATCAAATTGCCATGATTTCAATCTTCACAAAACGTCAAAATAGAACCTGAATAAAATTTGGTTCAAATTTTGAAGTCTTTACCCCATACAAGCATGGCAATGTGAAGATTTCTCATAAATTTAGAAAACCATGTAAAGTTATCTTAGAATATAGAGAGTACAGGAAGTGTGATAAGCCATATTTAGGGTAGTCAAATTCTGGTTGTGTTAGTATTTGTTTCCGCTGTAGTGAAAGCTCAGTACAGCCGCGTAAAGAATCAATATAGGGAACGAGGCAACAAGATATACGGTTGAAAATAGTGTAGTTCCTCCCACCGAAAATGCTCTTAGTCGTGTTCCTGGTCGCTGCTACTACGCCAAGATAGCAGGGGAATTCTTCAGCTGTCGCAAACGTAAACAAGTTTTCATTAAACAAACATTTCATCGTTTTTGTTATTAATTTCAATATAATTTAATATAAAAATGTGTGTAAAGTACACAAAATAATATTTTGCAACTATACTTGCCTAAAAAATTATTTCCCACGTCGTCATTTTCATAAGATTCAAATTCTTTCAAATTAGGCAAACTTCGTTTGACAGCTAAAAATACATTTTTCTCTTTCTTCAATATAATTCTGACCTACTTCATGATACTCTGAAAAAGCCACGCTTATGCACACGAATTTTACAGGTATCAACACTTCCTGCTGTCTCTATATACTAAGAAATTTATAATCGTTTTTGACACCAACGTCAATCGAAAATCTCATTTGAACCGGATCAGGAAAAACGAGCGGCTATTGTGTGGACAGAGAAACTTATCTGCTCCTTGACAACTCAATTCATCATGTTAAGTTAGATTTGCTTTATTTTTTTTTTGTCTTACTGTTGTAATATATTTTTTCTCCACTCAATTGTTTTACGATATTCTTAGCTGGGTACACGTATTCCTCAGTATGGCCAGCTCAATGTTCGGACGTAACGATTAAACCTTCAAATACAGCTTTTTTTTCATCAAATGGTTGAAACAATATGACTGAACCAGATTTAGCTCCGTACTTAGCAGAAACGTCTTCGTTACTGGGGATACCAAGGATAAGGCTAGCTAGTGGCATCGGTGTTACGACCACCTGCCGAAGCGGACTCTAGTTGAGGCAGGCTACTCCTTTTTACGGTCCTGAAGATTTAATCGCCAAAGGAACGAACCAACTATACACAAATCCATTGGGTGTGGAATCTCAGCTGGGAGGACAAGATCTCCCAAGATAGCGTCATAAACAGTGGTCTATGTCTTAGATCTTGGCTTCTTCTTGTTAAGGGAATTACGTGTCTTCCTTGTTGGTTTCCTATAAATTTTCCTTTCACCAATAAAACAACCGGTTTATCGCAAATTTCTTTGTTAATTTAATTCTCTGGGTCTTTACTTTCTTTTATTATTTCAATGGATTTTCTTTCTTATACACGCGAAGTCTATTTATGTCAGTTTTTTTTAACACACAGCCAGAACAAGACAAGATACACACCAACATGGCGGCTTACCCAATTATTTTCTAATCCTACTTAGCGACATTTATTTTTAAAAGTCGACACTATTTAAAGCTTCATCTTAATTATGTTTTTAATTTCTTGCACAGATTTTTCTGTTTCTGGTTTTTACCATTGGTCACAATTAGTTCCAATTATTTTATATTCCTAATACAATTCATTATTACATCGCAATTCTTTCGTCTATATCTACTTTTCCATATCTGTTTCGTTTATTTTCCATTTTAATGTCTTTGAAAGTTTTTTGCCTAATTTTTATTTTCCATATCTGCCAAAATTATAATTTATTTTACTTTCAATAACTGTCAAAGCTTGTTAAATTTTTCATTTTCCGTATGTCAAAATTATCTACAGCTGTCAGAGTTTTCCTTCGATTTTAGTTTTCTATATTTGTCAAAGTTTGTATTTGAATTACAATTTTCTATATTTGCTTTAAAATCCAATAATGGTTAATAGTTGATAGACTTTAATTGTTCATCCTGGTCCAAACAAAACTATACCTGCTTTTAAATTATAAATGTCCTTTTCGATCTGGGACGTGTCAAAATTCGTCTTTCTATTTATCTATCAACATAGTTCATTGGGAAAATTTTTGTGATTACATGTCTAAGCACAGGTCCAGAAAAATGTTCGGGCTTCGTGTTGGTACGTGTGGGTCGCTCTCTATTACCATCGGTTGGAGTGGTTGCTCTGAATTGGAGTAGATTTGAGGAAGAATCGTGGTGGTGAGTCTGAATCGGAACTGGGTTTGAATTGGCACTTTTTGACAATTCGCTATGTCAAGTTCGGTTTATTGTTTTGTTTCGTGCTTTTGCTCCGCGTGGTGTTTAATGTGATTTTTGTGCAAAGTTTAATAACATTTTTTAAATTTCTTTTAAATCCAACATGACTCATTTGAAATAGTTTGTAACTCTAAGCATTCGTGAAAAGTTCTTGGCGTTAGATTACGGCGAATTTCTATCGAACGGGCTCTAGATATGAGATCCAACACACAAGAATTGACGACATCAACCAGTTTCCCACGTAACAAGTTTGGGACCGAAGGCGTATTGTTTTTAACAGAGAGACCAGAAGGATGGACAGCAGGTCGTTATGGTTCCTTAGATGAACATAAATTTATACCACAGAAGCATACAAGAAGGAAGATGCTAAATTGTATAGGGCACATCCAAAGCGAATCTTGCACGCTGGTGTAGGCTTCGTGGTAATTTTTTGTTTTCTTTGAAAGATGCAGATGAATTTTCTGCGCCTTTGGGTCGGGGTAAGCAATCCAGTAACAGTATTTTCGTTTTATTGACCATGCAGTCTCGAATTTTGCAACTCTCGATTTTTGAAAAATCTCGATTTTTTTAACCTTCGGATTCGTTTACTATAATTCGATTTTTGCAAAGAAAAAACTTTTTAATGTCGATTTTTATAACTATTTACAAATTGCATGTTATATTTTAAGAAGGACCCTTATGAATTCACATTGTATACACAGAAACTACGCCCCCGAACTCAAGCCATGATACTATGTATCTAGATCGAATAAGTCAATTGGAGCTTTTGTTCAAATTAGGCTAATGTTGTATTTTCTGTAATTTCAGTAGTTTGAGTAAACTGAAATTCAGTTTCAGAATAGAATGACACAGTTTTATTGAATCTTAAAAGTAAATTTTAGATTGTTCCGTGGCGCCTTAGTGTTATTAGTCGAAAAATTAAATATTTTGTTGTTAGTAAAAATGGACTTAAGATTTAAAAGATTAACAGACGCATATAGTCTTGATATTTTACGTTTCACAAACACTCTTTTTTTTCTATACCCGAAATGAATTTCTCCTTTTAGAACATTTCAACAAAACCATCTGAATTCTGAAAACTCACAAGCTCACGACCAAATAAATATTCTTATACCCTAGGGCATAGATGAGGAAATCATAAGGTATACTAATTAACCCACAGAAATAATGCTAGTAAAGCAAAATAGATTGGATAGATTGTGCGTCTGTCCATCCGTCTTCACGATAACTCGAGAGCGCGTGTACTTAGAGAACTGAAATTTTGCACACGACCTTTAAAAAAGGAAAATTAGTTCGAAATTGGGGTAACTCCTTCGTGGGGTTGTCATACAAAAATGTCGTTTTTCATTATATATTTGGACACTGCCTGAGAACGCGTCAACGTAGAGAGCTGCAATTTTTTACACGGCGTGTTGATAAAAATAGTAAATAAAATTTCATATTACTAACAGAATACTTCTCCCAGTGAAAGCCCGCCGTAGTTGCGGTATACGGTGGGCATGCCCTTCATCTACCCATTTATCCTTGATTAGTAAGTAACTCGTTTCCGAAATCCTAAGGTCATACCCCGGTTAACGTTGCCCCGAACAACGTTGTTTCGCTGTAACGTCGGACCGCTATGTTAACCATACCCCACTGTAACGTCCTGTTGCTTCGCTGTAACGTTTTTTTTTAAACCGTTTTTTCTATGCTAATGCTAAGCAGGCGGTGGTGATTGAAAATTTGGTTTTGTACATTAATTTTCATTTGTTTGCAATTGCTGAAGTTTGTTTTAGTTATTGTTTGTGCAAGAATAATTTAGCTAGTTGTGTTTTGTGTCCTTACTTTCATATTTAGTAGGCCATATTTTGTTTGATTTATATATATTTTATTGTAACTATTCAAGTAAGTATATTTTATATATGTATGTAAGTAGTCACCACTATTCAATTTCATATTTTATTGACAGTATGTATGATGCCCAACAATAATGTTGCTAGTGCGAAGAAAATGAAAAGAAATCATTTAACTTTAAAGGTTATACTAGATGTCATCAAACGGGTTGTGGATATAGCATCTTGGTATTCCACCAACATCTATAAGAACCATTATTAAAGATAAAGACAAATACAAAAAATATGTCATAGATGCAGTACCCATTGAATCAAAAGCGATAAAATCTAGAAGCACTATCATGGTAAAAATGGAAAAACTTTTGCTGATATGGATTGAAGATCAGACTCAACGTAACATGCCTTTAAGTCAAATGTTAATTCAAGAAAAGGCTCTTCATATTTACGATGATTCAAAAATAATAATGGGGGACACTTGCGAAGGACAAACGTTCAGTTCAAACAATGGTTGGTTTGATAGATTCAAAAAAAGATCTGGTATTCACAATGTTAAATTGTTAGGAGAAGCAGCTAGTGCTGACAAAAAAGCTGCATTCGAGTATCCGAACAGATTTAAAGATATAGTCAAAACAGGTGGTTACAGTCCCCAACAGGTATTTAATGTTGATGAAACTGGACTATTCTTGAAAAAAATACCAACCAGGTCCTTTATTGCTCAAGATGAAAAGGTAATTTCTGAACATAAGCCTGCAAAAGATAGGCTAACTTAACTGCTTGGCGGTAATGCCACAGGTGATTTTAAGCTTAAACCAATGCTTATCAATCAATGCTTAATACTAGGGCTCTGAATGGGTGTATTGAGAACAGATTGCCAGTATTTTGGAAGGCAAATAAGAGGGCTTGAGTTACTAAATCAATTTTCCAGGAATGGTTTGTTGAATATTTTTGTCCTACAGTCAAAACGTTTTGTACCAATAACAATCTGGCAAATAAAATATTACTGATACTAGATAATGCTCCTGGCCATCCAAAAGACTTAGATGAACTGTCTGAAGGTATGCTTAAAGTTGTATTTTTGCCCCCGAATACCAGTGTTGGGCAAAATGTAATCTGATTAATGATTAACAATTACAATTAACCATGTAATCTGTAATCAGATTATGTACTTTGTAACAGATTACTAATCTAATCCATTTCCATAATTACATAATGTAATCGATTAACGTCTAATGTGATTACAAGTTAAGCTGATTACACATTAATCGATTACAAGTTAATCCCACTACATGTTAATCTAATTAATGTGATTACATTTAAGATATTTAAGATATTTGTATTCTAATTCTTCATAAAACTCCCTAAAACTAATTTCGTACGAGAACAATGCTATTTTCTTTCAATTCATTTCATTATATTATTAATTACTTTTAAGTAATCTACAAAGTAATCTGTTACAATGTAATTAGATTCCAAAATAATCTAATTATATTGTAACAGATGTCACATTTGATAGATTACATATTCTCTCATAAGTAATCTGATTGATATGTAATCGAATACAATTTAATTAGATTACTTTGTAATTTGACTAAACTGTAATGGAACTATTAATTAAACTGCATCAGATTACGTCCAACACTGCCAAATACAACATCAATATTACAGCCTATGGATCAATGTTCAATTGCTAATTTTAAGCATTATTATCATAAGTTTTCATTTTCCCAAGCTCTAAATGCCACTGACGATGACACTGGCATGAATCTCAAACAGTTTTGGAATAAGTTTAATATGTTAAAAGCAATCAATTTAATTGAACAAGCATGGAATGCAGTTTCGCTAAATTCCATGCACGGTTCTTGGAAAAATCTATGGCCAGAATGCGCTGATGATTTCAGAAGTTTTGTAGAAACTACTGCTGATATTCAGGAGGAAATTGTGTCATTGGGAAGACGTCTGGGTTTTGCCGATTTGGATCAAAATGATATTGTGGAGCTAATTAAATCTCATAATACTGAATTAACAAATGAAGAACTAATTGAATTGGACAAAAACAATTTGGAGGATAAAGAAGATGATACGGATGGAGTTGAGGCTAAAATTTTTAAATTGGAGGAACTTAAGGATGCATTAACATATCTTCAGAAAGCTAAAGATATATTTAAAAGGTGTGTCCAATATTAGAACGATGCTCCAAAGTAAACAGAGAAATTGTTAGTGCGGTAAGATCTTATAGAGAGTTATACGATAACAAAAAAAAGCCTTCAGTATAGGCTACATTGCATCAATATTTTTCTAACGCATCGAGGAACGTTTAGTTATTCATGCAAATCGTCTCAATAAATGTCTTTTTATTACTTTTAATTAATTTAATAAAAAAATTTAGTTTTTGAATTTTATATTATTATATATTTTCCTTATAATAATAGTAATCAAGTGTTTCTTCAAATGAATTTAATAATTTTTTAAGGTTTGGATGTAATATTTCTTAATTATGTAAATTGGTATATTAGCAATATTTTTTCTATCAGGATAGTTAATTGTCCCGTATAACGTTGTTTCGGTTAACGTCGCATTTTTCTGGAACCATTCAACAACGTAAACCGGGGTATGACAGTTAGTTGCTTGTGATACATGAAATAGTACACACGTAACAGGTACCAACAATTAAAAAAAACTGTAGTGACGACGAGTGCGACATGGAATTCCGTTAGGGTCGCGACGGTGAGATGGCCAAGAGATGGTCTTAGACCAATCCTAGCTTTTTTACTTTTTTAACCTTCCGGAAGTGGCGCGCGGTCTATGAGTCCGCACCAATATTATTTCTCTATTATTTTTATTGTAAACGAATCTAACCTTGTGAGCTGCTGTGTATTCCCGAGAACGCAGGAGACGTATATGCCAGTCGGTTGCTATTTCTCCTCGGATGTGTTTGTTTCCTGATATTGTAGTTTGTGGTCCCACATACCGCACGTGCACAGTAAGCAAAAGGTCGATTTCGTTCAAAAGCAAACAAATCAGAAAAATAAAAGCTTTTTTTAACACCAATGACCTGACTGTCTAAATGGAAAAGGCAAGGCAATAGAACCAAGGGTCCAGAAATTGTCAACGTTTTGATTTGATTCTTGAAAAGTGAAACCGACTAAACAAAAAGTGGAGAGTTTTTTTTTTAAGAAAATGTAGGGTAGCAGATTTATTGTCACTTAGGAAAAAACGGAGTACCCCATCAAAAATGTTCCCCTTTATAAGTCGCCAAAAATTAATCGCCCTATACCAACTATGCTCTAAAAGTTTGACAAGCTGTAATTCCGAGGCATGTGGTGCGGTGCTGTGTTTTTTGACCTTCTTAAGATACAATATATTGTCCAGACAAAAAAGTGGGGAGTGTAGGTTTCTCTCCTTTCTACAGAAAATATTGTCAATAATACTTCTTCTAATATGGTTAACCCTCTTACAATTACTTTGATAAGCTCTTATGCCTAGTACATACTTATTATCTGGACTAATCCATACATTCAATATATGTACTGCAAATATTAGTTGTAACTTTACCATTTGAAATATTTTCAATAATTTAATACCTAAAATTCGGAATTTTTTATAACGAATTGAATATTAGCAAACTGCGATAGCTAATTCATAAATCGCCTCCTCTATTCCATGAGTGTTGTGCTTTCCAATCTAGAATTTTTCATGTACTTGACTAATATAGTAAAAATACTGTCTAGAATTTTTCAAACTATCGAATTTAAGTCCCTTTAAGTCAGGAAAGAGGTGATGATATGTGAATTAGATTTTTCCTAAAATTCCACCCTTATTAATGCACAAACTGTAAAATCAAAGTAAATTTGTCAAGTGAACTGAAACATACAAATCCTAATGGAAAAGCGTGAATTTATTTCATATTTCCCAATATAATTTCGAAATAATTCTAGTTTTCGCATTGGCTTCTATCACATATAATCTACTTACCTACTCTACACAGGTCTATTATTGTGCTGTGATAATGACATTTTTCTATAATATGAAAATACATCGAACAAGGGCAACCAATATCCCACATTTCGTTTTCGAAATATGCAATAATTGCACTATTATGTGCAGCGCATTCATCGCATTTACAGCAAATCGATTATTATTTCAGCAAAATGCACACCAACCCTATTATAAGTCTGCTGTGCTTTTGTTAGGTACACATGTATGTAGACTAGCCCCATTGAGGAAATCACTTTCCATAGGTTGCTCTTGTACACAGTTAAAATGAACAATTTGAAAATTCAAATAGATTCTATCCAATTGCACTTCTAACACACAGAAAGTACAGTGTTCTTGACAATTAAAGCAAATGATCCAGAAAATGGTATTGTTACCGTTCATTTACATTTGAATTGAAGTTGGTAAGACATTGGCTGAACAACGCCCCAAGTTCTTTGTTTATCAATGCAGAAGTGCTGTTAATGACCTCATGGAAGGCGGCCCAAATAAAAGAATTAATTGCAATTAACGTTTCCAAAATTCTACGCCCATAAAATGGTGAAACTAAATGAGAGACATGATTGGTATTTATGAGTACCAGTCTTGCCACGTTTGCTAAAATCACAGTAAATGGCTATTTTTGGCAGAGTTTCGCTACAGAGCTTGGCTACGCTAGAGAATGTTTGAATACGTGGCCAAAATATTTCCAATAATTGTTATTTATTTTAATTCTCAGCACTGTAGCCAGTGTACATAAAAGTAATATCATTATTTATGTTAACCTGACTCACCCTTTATTGTGAGCCATAGCCGATAGCGATTTGAAAGTTCCTTACATTTCTGTGCTCATGTATATAAAAACAATATAATGGCGTATCGTATGTTCAGAATAATGTCGACCTTGGTTTATTCAATTCTTTGGCTTTAAATTTATTTCCATAGCAGCTTAAGCAGATTAAGTTATGATGCGATTAAGAAATTCTGGTCTTTTTAAACAAACAAACAAAGAAATTCGAACTGTGGAAACTGTCACACAAATTTAGAGAGAGAGAGAAAGAGAGAGAGATAGAGAGACAGAGAGAGTGAGAGAGAGAGAGAGAGAAAGAGAGAGAGAGAGAGAGAGAGAGAGAGAGAGAGAGAGAGAGAGAGAGAGAGAGAGAGAGAGAGAGAGAGAGAGAGAGAAAGAGAGAGAGAGAGAAAGAGAAAGAGAGAAAGAGAGAAAGAGAAAGATAGAAAGAGAGAAAAAGAGAAAGAGAAAGAGAGAAAGAGAAAGAGAGAAAGAGAAAGAGAGAAAGAGAGCGAGAGAGAGAGAGAGAAAGACAGAGAGAGAGAAACAGTCTTGTATGGTTGCTGTTATCAGTGCCTGCAAATTATCAGACTCATACTGGTGATAAATATTCAAATATTCTTTACTGGTACCACAAAATCATAAGTAAATTGGGACTGGTGAACGCCCGTAAATCACTAGTAGCTAGCAGTAAGAATCACTAGGCCAGTAACCGTCAGTAATAATCAGCTAAAACCAATAGTCACCGGTATCCTATCAGTAAAAAGAAGTAAATGTCAATTATTCATTAAAATCTATGGAAAATGCATATCCATTATACAGGACGTTTCCACCTATTTGATTCAGAGAGCAGGAGGTGATAGTACTCAACTAGGCAAACAAAAGAGTATGGTAGGGGGGCATATTAACAGTTTTGGAGTTACAAGGTGATTAAAGAAATATCCTAGTTTTTCAAAAAACATTCTGTCTTAAAACGTACAGGGTGTACAGTCAGTGTCAAGAGCTCACTATACACAGAGCTTCATGGCCTTTCCAACGACTGCACAATCAGCCCCGTACTAACCCCGTAACTCTATGCTACAGATAGCACATACATAGGTGTACTAGGCTAATTTAAGGAGCAGAGTCTATATTTTACAGTTTTTACAACAACAAACAATGTTATGCTAAGATAATCACCTATTTGTAAAAATAAGTCGTCAAGTAAAAAAAAGAGCTAAGAAAATTCAAAATGTTTAATTTAGACCACCATAACTCCTGAGGGGAGAGTAGTACGTACCCCCACCCTACAATTTTTTGTTTGGCTAGGTGAGTACTATCACTTCCTGGTCTATGAGCTACACCCTGTATATTACTTGACAAAGATTTTTTCAATGAAACCTTAAATGTGTTTTGAATGAAATTGTTTTACTTGTTCTTTTGGGAAAATTCCTAAACGTCGCCGGGCATTTAGAGCTATGCAATTGTCAATTACATATAAATTAGTTTTCATTAATTGGAGTAGTCGCATCGCTATGCAATATGTTAATGTCATCTTTGATATGCTTATTTTGCTTTCATGAGTACCAACCTTTCGAAACTGGAATCAGAAAGCATACGGCTGCGGGAAGAACTTATTAAACCGGCAAAGGAAAACAATCTCTCGACTGGACCTGAGGATGTTAAACATGAAAAAATATTTTTTTTATTGAGCGATATTTATTTAGCATCTCAATATTTATATTATGGTCCGATAAATACGTGTAAAATGGTTGTCTGAATTAGATGAATCTGTATCGTCAGACTCTATAGGGCACAAATAAAAAGTAATTGCTTTTCACATTAAGACACTAAATTTAATCTACACTGTTAAATTCTACATTACCATAATCAAAGAACGTAATATTATTTTGCTGTTCTCCGGATGGTGCATTTTGAAATATATAGTTTTTATAAAATAGACTTGAATATGAATATCTTGTCTTTCTTTTGCATTTTTTCTTAGAGATTGGAAACACAACATTTTTACGTTCGGACAGAAAACGACTACTACAGTGGATTGATCTACCTCTGGTGAAAGGAAAAATATTGTTGAAAGCGTTCTATCCAGTGCCATCATTACGCATGCGCTCGATGGGCCCGGGCCCCAAGATACATGGGGCCCCCTAGACCAACCGATGACTAATTCTTCAACCAGTAAGACAACCTATTATAAGTTAGTTTCGCTGCTACAGTTTGGCTACTGAATGTAGACCGTGGGATTTATTCGAAAATCTATATATGGCAACAAATTTTCGTGCAAAGTATATGTAGTGACCGTGTTTGCAGCACCAGTATTTTTTAAATTTCAGGCATTTTTTCATGGTGTACTTTCAGTAGTCAAACTAAATGTATTTGGGAATCGGCGAAAATTATGCTTTTGGTTCATGTTAGGCTCTAACGCGCATTTTAAACTTTTTGTCTCGCAAATTTTTGGTTACTGTCCCCATGGGCTAGTTTAATAAGCATACCGCGAATAACTGTCATCCCACCAAAAGTTCATGTTTTATATCATCATTCCTCAATATAAATTTCGAGGTGGCAGCTGTGATATGTGTATATGTCATAATGACGTAGAAACTATCAACGAAAGAAACGGTATTAGGTCCTTCCAAATTAGAGCGAAAGGCTGCTTGAAGGAAAATTTCACTTAATGTTTGATGAACTACGGTCCTATGCTGTAAAATTGCTTGGATATTTCCGTATGAGTGTTGAAAAATTTGATTTTACTACTATTGCATCCGAAGAGAGACTTGCTGTAACTCAAAGCTCTATAAACACTTTCATGGATATTTCTTCCCATATTTTTATATTGAAATTACTATTAGAATATTCCATCCTCTCACACTTTCGTTGTAGTAGCCAATAAGTTAAGTTAAGCTACTTTCCAGCGTCACAATGTCTCCCAAAATAATGGCAGTCAAGCGGTTATAGTTTCGTCACCCAAAAGTTGCTAGACGGAGGAACCAAAAGTCACCTTGCTGTCACGTCACTTCATGCGCGCATTTACATTTGGCCTATACAATGGACGGTAGTGGCAAAATAGCTAAGGGTTGTAGAGCATTGAGGTTTTTTCCTTCGTATTTAGGGTCTACAGTACAAAAATATAGATGAAAAATATTTGGGGTAGGGGCCTTTGGGGTTGGGGTGACGTACCACCCCTCATTGGGGGTTGTCCAAAATACGTCATGTTTGGTACCAAATTAAAGAGAGAGAAGCGGGTAATCGAGTGATGTAGTTGTTTTTTTGATCATTTTAACTTCATAACTGACTTTTTTTCCGCCGAAAGACGAATTTTTTTCACTTGGGTAATATACATCCCAGTTCCTATATTTTGCATACACTTCTTCCATTCTTTGTATCACATTCATAAGTGCTCTGTTGCGAACATTTATCTCCTGAAAAGTAAATTTCCAGCGCTTATTAGTTCTTCATAATGATGAGTTGAAAATATATCAATTCTTGTCCCAAAAAAACGGCCATTTTTTCATCTTAAGAAGGACTGATTCACTTCTTTTACAGTTATCTCCAAAACTATTTACCGGACTCAAAAACTAATTACATGTCTAATTAGGGGACTGGAAGACGACCAAATTGACCATTTTCGCGTGAATTACAATTTTTAGCAGGTACCATGAGGCACCAAAGTCCTTATTTCTCTGCAGGTATTGCAAGGATTTCCATAATTTAGCCAACATAGCCAGGATACGCAGTGAATCCATAATTCAGATGAGAATTAGTTTTCTTACTTTTCCACAACTCACACAGCCGAGAGTTTTGCCGAGTGGAATAAAGAGTTTGGCAAATCTCAATACAAATTCCACGAGTTACTGAATTCCGAGTGGAGAGTTAAGTGGCAAAATAACTCTCATCAAGACCATCCTGTACGTGGTCTGTCTTATTTCTTTATAGATACTACTTTTTAATTAAAGAAAAGCGGATGCAAACTATCTTGAAATATTTAGCCAGTGATTTAGCCATTTAATTTCAGCTTAGCTATTTTTTAGCCATTTTCAACGGTAGTTTTAGCCAGTAACTGACAGAAAGAGTTGGCAATACTGATTATTACTGGCGCTTACTGATTCTCATTTCATTGGTAATTACTAGTGATTAACAGTTGTTTACCAGTACCAATTTATTTACTTACTCTGGTAATTTCCAAGTAGCAGTAAAGAGACTTGAATTTGTACTGAATACTTTACACCTGTAATAGTAGGTACCGGTACTGATTGAAAAATCAGTAAGAATTTACTTGAATATCACACAAAACTGGAGAGAAGGCTTTGCACAGAAAAAAAAGCTTTCATCCATTAGCAAGCTCCAAGAATTATCAAAACTTTTTATGCATTTGTTGATGTAAGCACTTTTTATGGCAGCTAAGACTATCCAATAACGATTAGCGAATTATGTTGAGCTTATGTTCCAGCATAGAGATACTTCTCATACCGATGCCCTATTTCAGTGTTTTTCATTGTATGTAGATGCTATTGACTGTTTACACTCTTCCAACAGCTCGTCTAATGTTGTTGAAATTAAGTAACTAAGAAAAAAAAAGACCATGGGAAGACCTCGCACAATACACATCAAACAATATTACCAACACTGTGAGCTGCTCGAGCCATCCTTTCTCTTTTTGCTATAAGTCCTGGATTATCATCCCCAATGCAAAAGCAAAACATTTGTTATGAGTAGAAACTACAAAATATTTCTAAAGAAATATCCTCTCTGTCAACAATAAATGCCTTATACTCATACATACAACATCATTTAAATTCTGTCTGCAATACCAAATGAACTCGATGCTGTGAAATCGGACCCTCGTTGACATGTGCCCCCCTACATTTGGGAAAATTTCCGAAAGTTACAGCAGGCGCCAACGACACTTGATGGAAATTTAAAAAACCCAACATGGCCTGCCAGATTTCATGGAGTTGTCAGTTGATTGAGTTTAGTTGTGTGAGAATGGATATAGAGGACGTAGTCGCAATTCATCTTAATTAGCGCTACTTGAAACAAGTTTATCAGAGATTTTAGCCATTTTGATCTAAGTTAAATTAGATTTCAAAAAGGGGTTGGAATAGGGTGACTGCATTTCTATGGGGAATGTAGGCGAATATTGAGAATTCTTGCTGACCTCATGAGCAGAGTAGGTGGTAAATGAAAATGGTTATGCTCGAAGGATATAATAAAAATTAAATTTTGAGCTTGGGAGTTTTTTTTCTTATTCCAGCTCGAATGGAACCCTTATATCTTGAAGAAAGCTTGATTGAGCTTATAACAAGTAATTCGGTCAAATAAAAGAACTCAAGGTACCTATTGAATCATAGAATGTGACAGAGAAGAAGTTTTATACTAGAACAAGCTGTGATATCTAGTATTATTACAGTTAGTGAGAAGTTGTTATTTCTAGTAGTTTGTAGCAAATCTATAACTGAAATAATTACTTTTCGGTTTCGGTAAATTAATTGAACATTTATTGCAAAGACTGGAGGAGAATAGAAAGTAAATGTAATCACGACCTCAGCCTTTTACAAGTATTCGAAGGCCTAAGCATGTCAGTTTTTAGGAAATTCTAGAGACACTTAGAGACACAAGCTTGCATCTATCTAGATAAGCAGAGATGATAAAATGTTTGTTTCAGAGTTGAAATTAGGAATTTTGGTAATATGGTAGGTGGCTTCGAGTCTTTAGCACACATTTTAATGAAATACAAAGTCGCATTACCTGTTAGAAGGACCGTCAATGTGATCCTCAGAAAAAGAGCTGGTATGAAACCCACCACCCAAGTCTTTTGCTTTGTCAGGTATATAAAGAAACTAGATCTATAATATTGAAGCTTACTTTTGTATAAACAGGATATGATTGTATTTTTGCTTATACATATTTGGAGGAATATAATTAATAAATTACCATTTATAATATACGTCAAATACAGAGTTAAAAGCACACATTTTATATCATCTGAAACTATATGAGACACTATTAATGCAGCAACGAATTCTCAAATGAATCCATTGGAAGTTGGAATATTTTACACGTTTGTCGCAATCGAGCTAAAAAAATAAAAAATATTGTGGAAAGAGCACAAGGGCTTTGGAACCTTTTTGAAATTCGATGTGTCACACATCTTACCTTTTCGTGCAGAATAGTCACAGACAGCTTCGAAAATTTCGGGAAAATACCACTCCTTGCAGTAGTTTTAATAAATACTTGTAGCGTCGGGTATAGTTGTGCCCGTAGTCAATAGATTGTCACGGGCAGCTTTCCCTACGTTTCACGGCTCGGAACCCTGTTATAGTACTACTGGTTACGGGCGGTCTGTTAGTTTAACTAATTCATAGTAACTATACCGAAGTAGTTCATTTACGTACACTTACTTATTTCTACACCAAGGGTACGGGGTAAGAGCGCGCGCCCGCCACTTTTCAGGCCATCACGATTAAAGTTCGCATCCCGTCAAATAGCCCATAATGGGGGGTACGCGGAAGACAGAATTGACACATGCGCTTACCACTTCTCAGGCTAATACGATTAACGTTCGCTTGCCGGCGAACTATCCAACAAGAGGGTACGAGGGCGGAATAAATGCGTACGCCTACCAATTCCTAGGCGAATTCGATTAAGGTGCGTCGCTTGTCGTCGAATTAGGCAAACATGGAAGGTACGGGGATGTAGCAAATACATGCGATTAACAATTATCAGGCCAACTCGTCCGCTTGCCGTCGAATTAGGCCAACGCGGTGGGGAGCGCGACGGAAGCAATGCGTGCGCTTACCAATTTCAGGCTAACACGATTAACGTTCGCTTGCCGTCGAATAGGTCAACATGGGGGTACGAGGACGGAATAAATGTGTGCGTTTACCAATTCTGAGGCCAACACGATTAACGTACGCTTGCCTTCGAATTAGGCGGACAGGAATTGATCGGGGTTCTGATCGGTCAAGCTGCTGGGAGGCAAGTGACAAATCTATCGGTGGCTGACTGACTTTTGTAGCCAGTCCACGGGTTGTCTGCAAATTGTGGTTAACTTCCCTGGCCCGGTGTTATCTTTTCGTTGGGTGGGTAATTATTGCGCCGTCTGGTGACTAACTTATCTCTGGTGAGTGACTGAGTGTTCGGTTATTAACTACTGTGAGTGTCTGCTGACTGATTTCACTACTGCCAGCTGGCTATTCATATGAATTCAGGCTTCTGGTGCGTATGCAAAATGCTTGCTACAGGTATCAGAATCTCTAAGCCTATCCAGACTTGAATACGGGCATATCTTAACCTTCACGAGGTCCCCCCTAACAGCGCCCATAAGGGTTGTATTACCTATATAGGCCAAGTACAATTCTTTTAGTCGTTGCAAATACGATCTACGCCCGAACGGAGTAAGCAGTCCCGTTACAAAAGGATATCTTGCATGGTGATAGCACTGAGCATACAAAAAATAGTGAACTCAGATCAAAGAAAAACGTGTCGAAGCTCGCAACGTATTCTGTGGCTCCCACACTCTCAGAAAGAAGAGACAAGAAAGTGGTAGGGATCCTTCTGCTAAAGCAGCTCTCTTTGCGTTCCTTTCTTTTTCATATTCGCGGCATTTCATGGCTCACGCGCGCAAGAGAGAATTATGGGCCGGCTAAACGTAAAATAATGTAGGCAGCACGAGAGCAGGAAATTAAGCAGAATCAGCAATCAGCTGGTATGCCCTTTTCATATGCACCATCTCGATTCTGACTATTTGTTTATTTTTCTTCAAAGACGATTGCTACTGGAACAAATTAAGCAAAATAACCCTTCTTTTGGGATTCTTTGTAGTCGGAAAAATAATATTACTCTCGATTTTTGCGTAAGCAGCTCATTTAAGATATAATATTTTAATTCACGGAATTATTTTCAGAGTTATAAATTTAATAAAACAACAGCTTTGGAATCACAAAATTAAAATCTTCCAAAATTCAAAATAGCGAACCTAAAATGACTACCGAAAAAGCTAAACTTCAAGGGATTTCGGGGTTGCTCATTTCGAATCTTCCATCAAATTTCCAAATTTATAAATAAAAAAAATTCTTTGCTAGAGTATGAATTAATGGAAATTGATGAATAAAAGAAATATATCATTTAATTAAGAGAGATTGTCTTGAATTAAAATCCTCATAACCATTTCTTAATCCTGAAATAATAAAATCGTCAATAAATGTAAATATAAATAAAATTAACTGTTTCTAAGACCTAAGAAATTTCACTTTCCTCAAGATTTAATTAAGTGAGGGGCCATCATATATCGCATAAGTTTTTTTCCGCGTAATTCAAAATACGGATGTTCTGGAGTTATCCCATATTTCGTGTAATTTTTTGTTCATTTTCTGTCTTTTGCTTTGATTCTCATTTCTGTGTTATTGTGGCTCACCACCGCAGCCAACAATAAATATCTGTATTGGCTGGATTACATTACAACGCCCACGCCGGCGTGGTCGTCGTCGTCGTCGTCAAACGCCGAATAAAACGCCGGGCAAGTTACATTAACACTGGGCGGCAGCGCTATGTCTTAATTTCCCTTACATTTTACAGTTGAGTTATTTGCTTGTAATGTCTGCCGGTTTGCAATAAAATTTTAAATAATAATAAAAAATATACTTTCTTTTCCTTCAAGCCCACATTTTTTTAATATAAAATCATTTATTTTCAGATATTTAAATATCGTTTCATTTTGTCATGTTTTTTCATAATAGATTTAGATCTGGCATATTGGCAGCAATTGAGCGCCAGCGTTAAATTTAGGATTAGAGATGGGTCGACGACGACGACGACGCCGGCGTGGGTAATGTAATGCATTTCATACATGCAGTACTGTCTCTAAATATTTTTGACATAAAACGACGACCACGCCGACGTCGGCGTTGTTAATGTAATCCGGCCATATGCCTGACGGTGTGATTCCAGAGTGGAACAAGCACCAGCAGCTTCTCTCTTATGGCTAAGCCAAAGTGTCATCCCAATCTTGCCGGTATGATATGCATATGGATATGCCTAAACGATTAAATGACTGAGTGAGAGGTAGAGCTTTTAGAAATACTCGCGGCGATTGTGAAAGAAGCTGGTGGGGGCCACTGGGAGTATTCATGGTCCGTTGATCATACTTAGCGAAAGCCATACCAAATGGGTAGCCCGACATTGGCTGACTTGGTTCGACGGGGTTGAGGAGCCCAAAATATTGGAATATTCACCTCAACTTGGGATGGCCCCTTTTTGGGAGCATCGTGCTGGCTGTGGTGAAGGGTGCGTGACCCTAGATCGGCAGAGATTGAATAGGTCTCGCTTCGACCAGTAAGTTGATGGCGTGTCATGCTCTATTGGTACACTGGTACTCATTGTTACGACATCAGGCCGTTGATTGTCGATAACAATCCGAGCATGAAGAATGCCGTGAGATTAAGCCATACTTGGCAGGTGCTCACGTAAATCCACAAGGACTTTCTGTGCTGTTAATCAACAGCGTGTTCATCTCTCGGTGGCTGGCATGCCTTGTATGCACCGGCTGTCACTAGCCAATTGTAATTCGGTTGTATTAACGCTTAAGTTATGTAACATCGTTACATACTAAGAAAACAGAAGCAAGGGCGAGAGACATAATTTAAAAAAAAATGGGAATGCAATCTCGTTAATATCATAGCATCGTTCTTGTATTCAAGAGATATCGGCGGGGCAAGATTGGCAATAGTCACAGGATGATTACTGTCGCTATCCCTTAATTACAGAAAAAAAGGGAAAAAAGAGTTAACAATTTACTATTTAAGTTTATCGTGAAATATTGATGTCATCATACCAATCTAATTTTTGTGAAAAACCTTCAGAGCTGAAAAAAAAGCAGATTGCTCTGCTTACGGGAGTAATTAAGTCAAATAATCGGAATCATTGCGGAGCAAAATATAGGAGCAGAGCAGAGTGACCGAAGCATATATAAAAAATTACAAAGTGTACGGACATATGAAGGTAAATGAATTCAAAATTTGTCTCATGAATACTGTTCAGCTGCAGTGTACACTTGAATGAAAAAACATTCTTATGTAATGCAACTTTAAAAATACTAGAAGTACCTATATCAATTATAAGCAAAATATGTTAGCAGTCTTCTTCCTGAACACCGTATCTCTCATATAGTAAGCCTCCTTTCGTTCGAGATTCACCTTTTTTAATAGTTTCATTTACATAAAATTGGAGTTAAGTCGAAGGAATTATGGTCTGATTGAACCACAGTATTCAAAAAGAATACACACAATTTTCTCTATACAGTTTTCTTCGAAATGTCCTCTATTTTATTATAAATACATGCAAGCTTAGTTGTAAAACATTTTGAGAGGAAAAACCAGAACATCATTATAAAATTGTCCTGTGTCTGACGCCCAAAACAATCAATTTCAATAAATTAATTTTAAAAGTATCAACGCTAAGAGATATTTTATACTTTAATAGCAGAGTTTTTTTTCGCGGAAACCTTATCCAAATTTTAAGAAAAATTCCAGCCTTTCAGTTCCAGCTCACTAGCCTAAATAATCAGATAGGAAAAAGTAGCATTTCACATTAAAATAACCAGAAAGTAGGAACACCTCCAGAACCGAGATAATTTTATTTAGATCACGCAAATCCACAAAGTTGAAAACTTTACTAGCACATCATTAATTTCTTTTCGTTATTAACGCACTCTTACTTCAAGGGCCCAACACCATCCCCTTTGATTAGAAAGTGATAACAAGAAAACTTTCCCTTTGATTCTCATTTAATATCTTGCTGAGTTAGGAACTTTTCTTCATTTCAACCGAAGAGTTTTTCTCGTTTTTTTTGTTCGAGAGGAAATTGTTCTGGCAACATCTCGACGGTCCGATGGACGTCTCAAATCATGGACTTAATTAGTTTTCAATTTCTTTTCGGTATAACCTGAACAGAAGTTCCAAACGTAAAAAAAACGAAAAGTGGAGTGATACTTGTTTTTCTTTAGTTTTTCTTTTTTTTTTTTCTTGAAGAGGGATCGGACATATGATTTGAATTTATAGTGGGAAATACCTGGTGCGTGTACGATTAAACGTGACTTTTGCCTCTAGCAAATTTTTTATAGAAATGCCCCTTAAAGATGAAAAGCGCTTTTCTTTGGGAAAAATATATATATATATATATATATTTCGAAGAATATTCTTAAAGTCCACAATTCTTAATGCTTAAGGATTAGATGGGAAAATTTTTTTGAGTATTGCTAACATTGGTGTGTAACTTCTTTCTATGAGTAAAATTTAGTTAGCTGTACATATGAAGGGGCGTTACCATCGAAAAAACCTCACGATGTCTGTTTTCAAAAGATCAGTGGAACATAAAACGCACAATAATATGCAATTTTAAAATAGAAATGAATCACATGCATGCAAAGCTATATTATAATTCTATAATATTCGTGTGAATTGTAAGTATTCTAAACAATGCAACGCTGGAGCGAAACCTTCGAGAAATCCTTCCCAAGCCATGAAATAGACTCCTTCGATACTACATGAGAGCCCTAATTTAGTCCGAACATTATAAAATATTTGAAGTGTTCTTATGTAATACAGACAAAAGTTTGATTTGAATAACTCATGCTGCCTAAAATACAATTTATAAAAAAAATGGTGTTCTGATAATCTTAAGCTTGCTTTCTTATCTTCATTTATACCTTTGTTATTTAAAAAAAAAAAATCTTAACCGAACGACAAGATTCCCAAGACAAAAATGTAAATGTGCCTTGGCCGATGAATCTCTTTGCAAATTCGAACTATGGCCTCAAATACACATATGCAACTTTTACCAAGTTAAAAACCGTTGAGCGTAAAACGGGAGGTTAGTTCTTAATCAAAACAATTTTATTATTTTCTCCACTAATGTATAAAATAAGTTTAGCCTTTGGGAAGGTAAGGAGCAAAACTTAAAATTACTGGAAGACTATTTTCCTGACTGGATCTGGATAGGATAGAATAGGATATACTCGTATAAAATCCACTTCTGTTACCTTTCCCTGAGTATCAGTAGATAACATTTTAGAGAATTCTGTTTCTGGCTTCGGAAGTGTCTCTCGAGGGTTTCGGCTGCGGACCTCAAATCAGTAGGATTTCATACATAGGTAACGTGAGATTCTAAATTTGTCTGTCGAACTTTGCATGGAATTTTTGGTACATATAAAAGGTTTGGCGTACGGAGCAGGTAAGGAGCGAATGAATATGTGTGCGCTCTGTACTACTGGCTAGACTCTTTTCCTTGTAATATGTCTGGGACCCTTTATGGGTTGGGTAAATCATATTTACTGTATGAATCAAATTCATGTCGATCTAAATCCACCATTTTCTTCGCATAAAATTTTGCATATTTCGGGGAACTTTCCAGAGTCGAGGTTAGTGTAACTGGAAAATTATGAGGGTGACAGTTTATGTTTGTGTAAGTTGGTGTGTAAGCCTAGAGCACAAAGCAAAAATAAGAGTGTGTAAAATTTACCGATTTATCGAATTTTAAAAAATTAGTCTAACAAAACTATTGATTATATAATTTCGCGAAGAATAACAAAAGAGCAGTAGAAGTAAAAACAGTGACCAATGAGATTCTCTAACAGAGAAGCTGATCTTTCTTTCAATGAATTTAGGTTCTCCTTTTATAACCCAGTGCACAATGGTTCAAATTTATTTTGTATATAACTGCTGAATAATGATCTCAGGTAGATTTGTATAGTAAAGAAGATGGATATGGAAGAATTACAACACAATTTTATAAGTTACGAATCAATTTATTCCCGAGAACCGATTATTTCCAAAGTCCGTACAAAACTGAATTTTAGCTTTTTGAATAAAAGTTACTTAGGGTTTCAGCGGAATCCGTCTAGACGTACAAAACAGAAATTTGTGAAAAACAAAAGTGTATGATTACATATAGAACGAGGAAATTTTATGGAAAAACAAAAGTGTTTGGTTACATTTAGAACGTATGTTGTGTAAAAAATGCTTTATCAGTTAAAAATGAATGGGAATAAAATTTTACAAACTGTGGGAAAAATATTTTAAGTAAATGAAAATGAAATAAATGAAATTAATGAAATTAATATGCAATATCTGAAATTATTGATTATGTTAGGTTGTATGTGTAGTTGGGAACGTAACTCCTCCCTTCTCAGTATGAAGCGAAGGCCATCTGAGCGATCGTCTAGTTGGTGTTGATGTACTCTGGTTGTTATAGAAGATGACTGGAGGGTTTGGTACGTCTGGTCCTTTTCTCAGCCTTTTATAGATTTTATAGGTGCCACAAATGATAATCGCACCCAAACTGATGAGGATCATTGTTAAGTAAGAACGGGTTTCAGATAACTTGGTTTCATTGGATAGGATCCTGATAGCTTCCATGTTCTCCATTGTCCAGTTGCTTAGTTTCTTGAGGCTTAGTTTTTGCATGACGTAGCTGCTATTGACTTCATTAATTAAGGTAGGTAAAATCTGTATTGAGTCCCAAAAGGTACCTATTTTGCTTGAGTATGTTATATTGTTAATTTTTATTGTACAGTTGTTGAAGTTGATAAGCGTTACTCCCTTTAGCGTCTTGTTTTGTATGGCTGAATCACAGGTTGTGTCATCTAGGGTTGTATTTCGGCTGATGATGAGTAGTAAATTGGGCTCCAACAGCTGTATATTTTCCTGGACTTCATTCTCGATCAATTTACAGTTTGATTTCTTGTTGTGTATAATATTTGGTACGCATGAGTCTGCCTCTATGTCCTTCAGTGAAATTTTTTCGCAGTACTTCATATTTTCAATTGTTTGACAAGGCTTATCCATATATTGATACATGAATTTGTTTAGTAAAAGGAAGGGGGCTTTCAAATCTTAGGTGTAGTTATCGTTAATGGGTAGTTCTTTTAAATGGTAAAGGGAAAAATTGTCTGTGGATAGGATAGGGATGTGTATAACAAATATTAAATTAGAGCCATTATAGAAAGCTTGTAATTTGATGACTTCATAAATGTTGTCATCTGATAAAATGATAGTGTTTTGATTTCTCAATATTTCGTGAATGTAGAATACTTCTTCAGGGTGCAAAATGTGTTTTGATATGATATCTAACTTGGCGAGGATTATTGATTCTGAAATGTCTTTGAGGTGTTCGTTTAATAGCTCAATATCATACATTAGTTGTTCAAAATATTGATGGAGTAGAAGTTCTATATTCAATCGCTTAATTTTATTGGCTACGTTTAATTGATACTCTTGAATGTATTTTTCTAGTGTTTCTTGTTGTGCATTAATATGTGTGGATATATTATTGAATCTTTCTATCATTCTTTCGTTTAGGATTATTTGTTTGTTAAGCTGATTTTTATATTGTTTTCATTTGTACGTAATGATTCTAAATGATTACTAATTTCCACATAGTCATTGTGGTCTAAGTTTCCAGTAATATCTTTTATGATTGTACCTAATCCATTTATTAACCCACGTTTTACTTTATATTTTGGGACGATTACGTCTAAATTATGTACCAATTTATTATATTTGCTTTCCAATATTTTTGTTTTTACAGTATATTCCTTTTGATTCCCTGTTTGATTTACTAAGTTATCTATATTTCTGCCAATAATTTCCACATTAACTTGGTATTCGGTGATATTTATTACATGCAACATTTTAGTATAATTTTCAATTAACTTGGCGTTTCCTAAATTTAAGGACAGTAATCCCTGGTTTTTGCTCAAATCCTGAATGTTTAATCGTTGTCCTTGGGCGTTGTTGGTAACCCTGAAAATTTACGTTTCGTTTTAATCTTTTGTTTATGAAGTTTTCTTTTATTTGAGATGACAGTTATTTTGTTATTTTTAATGACTTTATGTTTCATAAATTTGGGTGCTAATTTATTACGTCTATTTTCGGATTCAGAAATTATTTCATCTGTATCAAAATCCGGCGGATCTTTCCGATTTTTATTCAACCTACTAATACTATTTTTCTTAATTTTTGAACTTCGTTCGTGTATTAAATTAGCTAATTTTTCATATTCCTTTTTATGGGCTTCTAAATAATCCTGTCTGTGAAGTTGATTTTGTGGGAAATAACGAGAATTTATTATAGTGATCTGTTATCGTTTCGAATGGTGTTAGGTTTGTCGAAGAATGTATAGAGTTATTATATGTTAGGATTGCTTCGTCCATAATTCACTGATTGGTTTAGCGCTATTCTGGCTATGAATTATCCTAATTATTTCAGTTATCGTGGAATGTAACCTTTCTATGGGTGAGTTACCGGTTGAATTCTTTGCTGATGTCAAATGGGGTTCTATGTCGTATAGTTTTAAAAAATCTGTGAATAGGGTTGACGTGAATTCAAGACCATTATCATAAATTAATTTTCTTGTAATTCCGTGGTGTGAAAAGAAATGTTTGAGACACTGGATTATATTTATACTATTTCTATTATGTGAGATCTGTGCTCAAGCTAAAGGGAGGTGCTGGTTGTGGAAGGATAACACAACCTTTATAAATCCAAATATAAAAATTTTAATTCGATATATTGCTTACAAACTATTATCACAAATTCAATTTTTAAAAACTTATACTATCTTAAGCTAACAATTCAACATAAATTCATTAATTTCAAAACAATACTGCCAGAAAGATTTGCTCCCCTTATTTCTGAAAAAAGAGAGAGAAAATCCACTTTTAATACAATAGAAGTTTTGTGCTACACGTATAAGCACGGTAGCAGTAATGCAAAAATAGTTATAATGGTAGAAGTAAATTTCTGCAGCAAGAGTAGATTCCTGCTTAGATGAAATAAGTAGGAGTAAATTCCTACTGAAATGTCTGATAGAGAGAGATTAATGCAGAAGTAAATTTCTGCAGTAGGAGTAAATTCCTACTCAGGTGGGAGATGAAAAAATAAGCAGAATTAAATTTCTGCAGTAGGAGTAAATTCCTACTCAGGTGGGATAGAATTTGCAGAATTAAATTCCTGCAGTAGGAGTAAATTCCTACTTAGGTGTGGGATGGAATTAGCAGAATTAAATTTCTGCAGTAGGAGTAAATTCCTACTCAGGTGGGATAGAATTTGCAGAATTAAATTCCTACAGTAGGAGTAAATTCCTACTTAGGTGTGGGATGGAATTAGCAGAATTAAATTTCTGCAGTGTGAGTAAATTCCTACTCAGGTGTGGGAGTAGGAGTAAATTCCTACTTAGGTGTGGGATGGATATAGCAGAATTAAATTTCTGCAGTAGGAGTAAATTCCTACTTAGGTGTGGGATGGAAACAAGATTTGGTTTAGATAATGTGGAAAATCAGAGTAAATTCTGATGTTGTCAGATCAAATTCTGAATTGGGAATGGGTCTCTCTGCTGCAGCTCTTCGCCTTTTTATAGCCGCAGCGAACCGCTACGTTTTGGCTTCATGATGGGTTGCCTTGGCAACGTTCGTTTTCAAGGTTTTTTAAACTTTGACGGTGGCGGCGTCGCACACTGACGTCATTGTGGGACCATTAACGCTGCACTGAACTCTGACTGCGGCGAAGGCGAGAACATATGGTGATATGGTGATATGTTGACATTTTGACATGTCAATGTAAATAATCAGAGGGAGGTAGGATTTGGTCAAGAAATGGTAAGTTTTTGGTTAATTATTCTATTTACTAGTTATTTATAAGAGTTTTTGTTTATTTTCAGGTGAAAAAATAGTGGAGAAAGTTTTAGGACGGCGTTGGATTAAAGGGAAGAAGTTCCCTTATATTAAATATGCATTTTTTGTTTAAATTATTGTAAGATAAGATTCTTTGTGTTTTGTTATTTATCTTTTTAGGAATATATCTGGGGATGAACCAAGGACTCATCGCGGGATTATATATGTGGACTGAACATATTAGTTAATAAATATGCACTAGCGAATTTGCTGAATTTGTCTATTATTGTTAGAAAATTTTCTTTGTGAACTGAATAAATGTCTATATGTACAATTTGTAGAGGTTTGTTTGGAGTTTCGGATAATTCGAATTTTAAGGGTTGTCTATTTCGTTCGTATTTATTTCCTAAGCAAATTTCGCAATTATTTATTATTCTTGTTATGATTAATTTCATCTTTAGAAAATAATAGATTCTTCTTAAATGTGCTAGAGTCTCGGTAATCCCTCTGTGATGCGATTTCTCGTGGTAGTCTTTAATTAATTTTTCCTGTTTATCTGCTTCTGCGATATCCTGAACCATTGCCATGCAACGGATTAGCTTTATCCGTCCATTGCTAAAGAATTTTGAATATACTTGTTGTACTATTTTAAAGGTATTATCGTCCGTGATTATAGCGGTTAGTTTTTTTGGGATTTGTAAAATTTTTGGGAATGCTGATTATGATAGTCTCATTGTCTATATCATTCTGCCTAAATATATGCCTTCGTTTAGTTTTAAAGATTATTTTAAAAGATTTTTGTGGCATGGATAAGCCTTCGGTTTTTTCTATAATTAATTGATGAGAGAATTCGTTCAGAGGTCGTTCGGAGATAGGAATTCCATCCTCCAAATTTTCTTCTGCAGAATGTACTGTAATAGTTGCAATGTCATTCACATTATTTTGTAGAGATTCAGATACATTGATCTCGATTCGAGATAGATCGTCTGCATTAGCATTTTAATTACCCTTTTTGTAGACAATATTATGGTCAAATTCTTCCAGCTTCAAACGCCATCGAACCAATTTTGAATTTGGTTCTTTTAATGAAAAGAGCCAAGTTAGAGGTTTATGATCGGTTATGATCTTAAATTTCCTGCCAAATAAATATGGCCTAAAATATTTGGTGGCCCATACAATGGCCAAAAGCTCCTTTTCGATAGTACTGTAGTTCTGTTCTGATTTATTCAATGTTCTACTTGAGTAGCAAACTGGCCTATCAGAACCTATTAGACCTTGTGATAATATAGCTCCAATGGCTACATTACTTGCGTCAGTTGATAAATTAAATTCCTTGGAGAAATCGGGGTACTGCAGTATAGGTTCGTTACATAGAATGTTTTTGCATTTTTCGAAACACTCTAAGTACCGAGAGTCCAGTCTTATTTGTTTGTCCTTCCTTAGACATTCGGTTAAAGGTTTGGTGAGTTTTTCGAAATCTCTAATAAATATTCTGTAATACCCTAATAGCCCTAGAAAGGACTTTATCTGTTTAGGTGTTTTCGGAACTGGAAAATTCTTTATAGCCTTTATTTTGTCTGGATTTGGTTTCACACCATTTGGGGTGACGATGTGACCAAGAAAAGCTATTTCTCTATGGAGGAGTTCTGACTTGTCTAGTTGGACTTTGAGATTAGCATCCCTTAAATTCTGGAAAACCGCAGCGAGATTTTCGAGGTGCTCTTGAAGTGAGGTTGAAAAAATTATAATGTCGTCCATGAACACCAGACAACATTTTCCCAATAAGTCACGAAGGACGTTATCCATTACCCTTTGGAATGTAGATGGGGCGTTTTTCAGCCCAAATGGCATTCGTAAAAATTCATAATGGCCATTTTCCACAGTGAAAGCTGTTTTAGGTATGTCTTCAGGCTTCACTTCGATCTGGTGAAATCCGGATGCAAGTTCGAGTGTACTGAAATAAAGGCTTTTCCCCAACTTTTCTAAGATTTCAGTTATGTTGGGTAAGGGGTACCCGTCATCTATTGTTTTTTGGTTTAATTTCCTATAATCGACGACCAAACGCCACTTTTGTTTCCCACTGGCATCTAACTTTTTTGGTACGATCCAGATGGGCGGAGACCAAGGGGAAAAACTAGGACGGATGATTCCGTCACTAATCATCTTTGAAATTTGTTGTTGCACTTCTTTTTTATGAATCTCCGGGTATCTATACGATTTTGTATAGATGGGAATGTCGTCTTTTGTCTTGATTTCGTGCTTTATTTGGTTTGTGAAGCTTAGATTTTGTCCTTCTTTAAAGAACACGTCCTCAAAACGTCTGCACAATTTAATGGTTGAATTTTTCTCTTCACTGTTTAGATGATCAACGCGGATCAACCTGGATATATCTACATTGGCTTGTGACTGTTCCCTATTATTAATTGAAAAATTGTGTATTTCTAAGAACTGGTTACGACTAAGCGGCTCAGATTTTATTGGTTGTTCGATTACGAAATTTTGAGGAGAGTTTGAGAAGTTGATTACTTCTACATAAGAATACCACTCGTTAGCTCGGAAAATACCTTCTGGTATGCTTAATTGTTCCTTTATTTCTACAGGTTTAATATGAATGTATCCGGATTTTACATCCACTGGTAAATGAGCTATTATCTTACTGCGAGGTGGGACAGTGTACTGTTTGGACATGTAGTTAGGTTTATAGATCAAAGGTACTGTTGTAGTTTTTATTTTTAAAACTGAATTGTTAAAATCCAAGGTTATTCCAAGCTGTTTCATTATTTCTAATCATATTAGTCCGTCGAAATAATTGTGAAATTTAAATAATAGAAATGTGAGCTTATCCTTGGTTCTGAATTCCCTAAATGCGTTTAATATAATTTTCTTATTAATTGAATGGGTGTTGAAGGCTGTTTTTATTTGTACTGGTTCTATTATTTCTATTAAGTTGGGATTTACCAAATCTGGATTTATAAAAGACATATTGCTTCCTGTGTCTATGAGAAATTTCAGTGGAATTTTATCGGACCCTAGGATGTGAATGTTTGGTAGAAGATATGATTGGTGGGTGTTAAAGTCTATGTAATCTATTTGGTCTCCGAGGCAATTGATGGAAAATTTTCGTCATCAATTTCGTTTTCAATTGATTCGGTTGGATAGGGAAGTTCGTCCAACTTTTGGAAGTATCTGTTGAAATTGTCGTTAATATAGTTATTTTGATTATTAGGTTGATCTATCTGAGTAGTTTGTTGTAATTCATATGTAGGGTCATCATAAAAGGTAGAAGGATATTGAGGTATATTGCATTGCTCTACATTAAACAGTTCTTCGGACACAAATTTTGGCGAGTTAGATGATTGAGGAAAATTGCTAACTGGTTTCTTAGCAAATTTCAAGTAAGTGTTGCCGCTGGAAGTGTCCATGGGTTCAGGACGATTTCTAGAGGTCTGATTGTAATTTCTGTTATTCTGATTATAATTATTAAAGGAATTCTGTTGAAATGGTTTTTGATGTGGTTGAATGTTCGGTCTTTGGGAAGGTTGGAAGGCTGATCTATAGGGCTGCTGAAAATGTAAACTTTGAGGTTGCGAAGAAACTGGTCTTTGTACTTGTGAATTAAATACTGGTGTTGCATAGTTAAATGCAGAGTAGATAGGTCTGATCGGTGGTTTTCTAACGGTATTCTGTCTAAATGGTTGTGAATTTTTTATGTAATATGTGTTTTGCTCTGTTAAAGAGTAATTCAAGGCTTGTGCTAACGAAATCGGTCGCATTGCTCTGATTGTAGAACCAAGGGGTTCTCTTAATCCCGATAAAAAGGTGTTTAAGCACATTTCCTGATATAAACTTTGTTTTGAAATTATAATGTTACGATCACTTTCGTGAACTCTGACGTGGTTTGAGATAGTTGAAAGTATTTCAATAACCCGTGAATAAAATTTTTCGACTGTATCTGAATTCTGTCGCAAACAATGCAAATCTCTTATTAAACTTGTTTCATTCCGTTTGTCGGAGTAATGCGTAATAAAATTAGTTTTAATATTCTCCCATCTTGTTGGTGTGCCATACATATTCAGCACCTCATTTGCATCGCCAATAATTTTATTTCTTATGGCTCTCAAAATAATTTTAGCATAATTTGTTCCATCAATTCCAATCATTAGCCCTAGGATCTCTTCGACATTGTCAATGAAATCGAATAAAGATCTCGGATTACCATCGAAATTGGGTAGATCTTTAATGGCATCCGGAATTTTCAGGTTTGTAAGAATTAGACTAACATTAACACTATTATTACTATTACTAACACCAGGCGTATCACTATTATTACTGGCATGATTTATATTTAGATTACTGTTATCGCTAACGGCATTATTATTATCAGAGGTGTTAATTCCTTGATTAATTTGATTTTCCATTTTAAAACAGAAGTTATTTTTCACTTTTTTATTATTCAATTCAAGTTTAATTTCACTTAAATTACTTAGATCTACACTATCTGAACTATTTACCAATTTATTTTTCAAAGAAATTTCAGAATCAGAATCGGAATTATAATTAGAATATCCGTATACCGCGGCGATATCTAATGGCTTTTGAGTAGTGTACGGCGCTTTGGGATTTGTTTGCTTTTTAGAATTTGATTTAATGAAGAAGGACATGAGGGATGATTAAATGTATCAATATAGGACTTACCCCAGCATAACAATGATGATGTACCAAATAAACTGCATTTCACTTTTATTCGTATGGTTCTTGAAGCTGAAGGATTGAAATCCACCAAACAACGATATACTCTCGCTATTGTGCTTCTATCCAACTATAGTCGTCTAGCGAATTCACTTATGCCGACTTTCACTCGACACGGAGTTAATATCAATACAGAAATACGAAAACAATTTTTTTTTTTTTCACAAGCCAATATCCTCTTGACACAATTTCACGGGAAGAAATTTCGTTTCAAATTTAATTTTTATTAAGTTTCGTTCGATTCAATTTAGTATAAATTTCGATAACTCCCGAATTAACGACAAGACATTGATAATATATAGGAATTCCAAATTGTCGGAATCTTACCGACTGCGCCAATAATGATCTCAGGTAGATGTGTATAGGAAAAAAGATGGATATGGAAGAATTACAACACAATTTTATAAGTTACGAATCAATTTATTCCCGAGAACCGATTATTACCAAAGTCCGTACAAAACTGAATTTTAGCTTTTTGAATAAAAGTTACTTAGGGTTTCAGCGGAAACCGTCTAGACGTACAAAACAGAAATTTGTGAAAAACAAAAGTGTATGATTACATATAGAACGAGGAAATTTTATGGAAAAACAAAAGTGTTTGGTTACATTTAGAACGTATGTTGTGTAAAAAATGCTTTACCAGTTAAAAATGAATGGGAATAAAATTTTACAAACTGTGGGAAAAATATTTTAAGTAAATGAAAATGAAATAAATGAAATTAATGAAATTAATATGCAATATCTGAAATTATTGATTATGTTAGGTTGTATGTGTAGTTGGGAACGTAATTCGCGCAATTTCATTCGTTCGATGCAAAAATTATTATATATGGGGTCGCTAATGAAATGTACGGTCGTGTTGAGATCATTGAGATTGTGATTGGAATTTTACTTTCACGTCCCACGATTAAAAAATATTTAGCCCCAATTTCGTTACCATAACCAGAATAAAGCTGTGAAAAAAAATTCTAATTCTATGTTCAATATGTAAAATTGGTATTGATACGTATTTTTTGATAAAAATAGAATTAAAAAAGAAAACAGAGTTAAAATTCCGAAATTTCCACTTTTTTTAGCCATAACTTCAAAGCGGTCTATAAATACGATATATAAAAGCATACCCAAATATCTTTAAGTCCTGTTGTTTCGGAAATCGTTACCAACCGTTAACAAAGACGATGGTTTTCGCCAAAACCTTTATTATTAAATATCCACTAACCATTATTTTTTGTACTAAACACATTTGTTTTAATACTTGTCGAAATGTTCCATAAACATTATAATAGTTCTAAGTACCACATTTTCGGTAAATATTACCACAGACGGGAAATATATTTCTTGTCTGTGATATTACTTTAGTTGTTAATAACACATTTTATTATTTGTATGAAAATGTAAGATTCATATTTTCAGTGTAACATTTGCAATTTTTGAGATATATTGATAAATTATGCTTTTTCATAAAACCTACGATTTAATAGTTCTTAAATTATGAAATTGTTCCCTGTTTTTACAATCAATTAAAAAATATTACTTTCATTTTTCGTTTTAAATTAAAAAAAACCGTTTGATTTTAACAAAATATTTATTAAATTTCTCAACATAAAAGTACTATCTTAACTACTAACATATATTACAAGATCACATATTTTTTTTTTACATTGATTGAACAAAAAACAGGATAACATTACAGTCTAATTTCCAAATAAAGATGTCGCCGTTTTTTGGCGTACCGTAAAATAAAATCAAAAATAACTGTTAAGAATTCAAGAGCAAATCAAAAATGGGGTTATTTTGGTCGTAAGTTCGCCATTAGGAACCTTGTGCATATTTGTGGTCAATGATTCAATTTCTTTTAAAGGAAAGCACTACCAATTATTGTCGTCAACTTCATCATTAAAACTATAACATACATAGATTAGAATTAATGTCTGTGCGTATAATATAAATACATAATTTTGGCTTACTCAAGAAAACTTCCGTTAAACACTCCAGATGCCACATTTTGAGTAATTCCTAAACACGATCTTCACCGGTAATACGATGATATCCTTTTCTTTGGCAGAACTTTATATCTTACAAGCTTCACTGTCCCAAACTGAATGACGAAAACAAACGAAATAATGTGCTCCACATATTCTCATCTACGATACAAATTAACCAATACAGACTAACAGGGTATGCTCAATATCTTTTATTTGTAAATCAGGGCGCCACCTTGAACAATTTACTTGAATACTTGACAAAAACAATTTCATTTTCAGGCAAATTTTGTATTGAATGACGTCAAAATGTTACTGTGTATAAAAAATACCAAACTAGTTTGGATATCGTGGGGGTTAACTTTTAATTTATATATGCCACATTCGGCAGTAAATAGAACGCATTTTTTGTTTAAGATCGCGCCCGAAACAACGAAATTGTAATTCGCATAACTTCAATTGTAAGTTCAACATTTTCGGTGTAAGAAATAAAAAAGCGGCGGCGTATCTAGGTTGAAACATTTCGGATAGCGAGCATTTTAAAATGGCGTCACTGCCAAAGTCCACGGATTTCTTTTTTTCCTAGACAAACTGTTGCCATAATTACTTAACTTTTTATTAAATGAAGTCAGGTGTGCAGTGCGTCATACGAATTCGGTGCATCAAGGCCCAGTTTGCAACATTTTGATTCAATTTCAAATGGAGACAATTTTAATTCATATTATACAGATTTCCGTTGATCACTTTTTCAATGGTACACAGAAATCGTTCGATTGATGCATGTACACTGCTAAATGCAGTACCTACTTTAATGTAATTAATAATTTCAAAAACACTTAATAGGAATGCGTAGTTGTGGCAATTTTATAAAGCAACAGAATAAAAGGAAACCTAACATTTGTATTGTAAAAGATAAATGAAAATGTTTTAAAAACAAATTGTCTTGTATAAAAAACAATTCTTCAGTACATTTTTTATACGTTGATTATACAATTCCGTTGTTAATAAAACCGTTAAATACACAACGTCGATACCTGTAAATACAGTTGTTATGTAAACTATATACATATGTTTCGAAACAATTGCAGAATGTTATATTTACAATTCCTTTTTTTTCGTGGTTCCTCTTTACCTTTATTATTATTATTTTATTAGCACAAATTACATATTCTGAATATACTTAAACCTAGTGTAACTAATGCAGTTGGCGCACGATAGCCAGATCATCTGGACAACTACAGATTTTTGCTTTTATTTTTCTCTACTCCAATCCCTTTTTAAGTTACCTTTCGTCGCTTTAACATATTCAATCTTAATTTTAAATTATATTTATGAGCTATCATTAATGGTTGGCCACATCAAGAGGTGTATCCGGTAATTCAATTGTTCTGGCCACTCCAAAAACTCGTAATTTACGTATTCGGCTAATGACTTCCAAGGAACCATTTGATTTTCAATCTGCGTATATTGGTTTTTCATAATGCTAGTTATTTTAACTATGTACATATTTATATCCTGTAGAGACTTTTATTTCAGTACAATTACATACTTCACTTGTTTTAGTTACAGTTTTCAATGTAGGTACCTATATAGTTTTAACTTTAGTGTATGTTCTGTATTTGGTGCTGACACATCCACTCGAATCAGTTGCAGTCGCTTCAAGTGGGATGACTGAGATTCTGTCAAAAGGTGAGGAGAACTCACGATGTCAGTTGCGATTGAACGCCATTGTCTCTTTAAAATGTGAGGAGAACTTACGCTGTTTCTTGAAAAGTGATGTGTCTCATCTTTTACAGCCAATCGAAATCTTCCAGTTGATATGGCGTTTGTTACGACTCACTGAGTCTAAGCGCTCTTGTGTTAATTTAAAAAACATATTTCACAATTTTCCCTTTAATATTTATTATATTCGCTTCGGAGCAGAAACTTGAATAACAATCACAATAGAATTGATCAAGGATGATCTTTTTGAGCTGAAGATTTAACAAATATATTCATTAACTGAGACAATAAAGAACGGACGAATAATGAAACTTCTGTAACTATATTCAGACGGGCTGAAAAAGATTTTTAAAATTTTTTAAATGCAAAATTGAATAGACGCTTATTGATCCTTTTCCTAGGGCCAATTGACAGACTCAGACTTATCTTGTTTAGATCCCTACAAATGGTTGTCTCATCGAGATTACTAACTAAAGTGTGGAGTCTGTCGCTCGCGGTAAACACAGCCAAATAACTACACTCCCTAACTACTCTCTACGTCAGGCACAGGTGACACATACCATATATTGTTTCCTTTTTCTTTTACCATCTTTCACTTGATTATCGATTAAATTTGTATACATACTGCCTTTTAACTTGATTTTGATAAAAAAGGAAATAACTGTTCTTTTACTCATAATTTTAAGGCATGAACAAATATATAAAATATTTTTGGTATAGTTAAGAAGACAGGCCTAATTTTCAATTATCAAAAATGTCCGGTAGGCCGCTTTAAAATTGTGTACCTACTCTTTTAAAAAGAATACCGCTGTTAAGGATTAACCGAAAGCTACCTGTAATTTTCCCTAGGTTGTAAGGTCGACAAATATCATGCAAAATTGAGAAATACCATTGTAACATAATTGCAACAAACACCGGATTATTATTATGATTGCATAGTTAAAGGAAATGACCTCTAATAACAAATATATATACATATATAGTTTTTTAAACATTACTGGCTGAGTAACGATGGGTGAAAGTAGACGTTATACGAGAAGCGACTCAATTCAAGCTGAAAATTTAATTTTTGTAATAAATGTATTTAATATTTTCACATTCATTTGTTGAAAGCTCATTTTAAAATTGAATTCTTTTAAAGTAGCAATATTGAATCTCCTTGTACTTAAGTGACGCGCTTGAATTTCAAAATCCTGGTCCCATAAGCTAGCATACAATATTCGTTATTACTATATTCGACTGAACTGGACTCTTTCTGTAGATTTTTTGAATTTTGCTTCAGCTGAATATCGTCACAGCACACCTGAATCCTAATAAAAGCGTTATTGAATCGTACAAGGTCCTGTATAAAGGTAAAAGGATTACTTGAATAAAACTGAACAGCATCAATGTACAGGGTGCTCCAGTTTGAGTATGTAATACTGAAACCCTTAAAAGATGAGGACATTTGCAATTGAAAATGATATATTAATGTTTTTTGAAACGCATTTCTGAGTGTAACTCAGCTCGTTTTACTTACTGAACCGGCATGTTGGTCTTGTTTTATTCATATTACTACTGGCTTTTATTTATAACAACTTGCTTTCCAAAATGGTTATAGATAAGATAGATAAGTAAAATATTAACGATATAACTTTAAATTTGTTTTTATCTTCGAAAAATTATCATCTTTGAGGATCAAAAATCTCCAAAAGTAGCCATATTAGCAAACTGTTACGTACCCACAACAAAAATATACCAAATCTGTTACCTTTCAGATATATTAAACATTATTAGCCTAGCTCAAGTACTCCCTGAGATACAGGAAAAGATGTTTTGAAACATACCTTGCCCATACCTGAACGAAATTTTTTTGAAATCCAACATTTTTCTTATAATGGTGGGAAAACTGAGCACTAAAGGATGAAAATTGAGTGAAACCGACTTTATAATTTTAAAATTTACATTCAAGATTGTTACTAACATATTTTGTTCAAGAAAGAATTTTTTGGGATTCTCCGGTATATAGCAAAAGCTAAAAAATGTTCTAATTTGTTATTTCATCACACAACTCATTAATTTTTGGTGACAAGTTTCAAATCTTGGTTTGACTCATCAACAGGTCCCAAATAGCGAAATTGGGTGATTTGAAAAACAAATGAAAAAGTGAAAAAAAGAAGAAAGAAATGAAAAGTTTGAGAAAAATAGAAAAAACACTTATAAATAATAAATAAAAATTTATTAAAAAAATGTAAAAATTTTTTAAAGAAGCAGATTCCTTCAAAGCGAATCGAACCGGTATACGCCACGTAGTGGACTGAAAAATAAAGAAGTAAAGGAGAAGCGTTTCGTGTCAGAGAAAACCTTACACTCATCGGTGCAGCTTTGTCTTCTGCCTGCTGCAGACGCTTGAAAATAGATCAAACTGATCTCTTTTTATATAAACTTAGAATAAATTCTGGGTGTGAATTATATGAGGAAAAACACTCATATACAAGCCCAGGTTAAAAAATAAATAAAAAGATTTCTCTTTTGGATTTTTTACCGGGTTAAACTTAAATTTGTTCCGTCATCCTTTAACCTTACACCATCGTCGCCTAAAGAAATCATCTTGCACAAGTAAAAATTTCTTCACAATTGGAAACATATGGCAGACATAAGTTAATAGGAGGAATATCGCTAAGTTCGGAAATCTACGGGACTTGGGAAAGTGGCTTTTTACCAAAGTGGAAAACTTTGTGCAGCAATAAGAAAGTAATTAAAAATACGGGTTGCTGTTCAAAGTCATAAATAGAGCCGGCTGAAGTTAAAGTGTCGCTTACAACAATGCCTTTTAATTGATTTAAATTGCAGTTTAGTTAAAGTCGGCTTTAACTTCGACTGTGAATGAATTACTACGAAAAAAATGTTTTGAAAAGACCTTTCTAAAAATGAGCGGAGGGATATCGCCTGGTCATGTGGTTGACCATTTGATTTTATTCATAGCAACGGAAACTTCAATACTATCGGCATATCTGAAGGATGTATAATGAACTGCTGATAAGTTGGGATTCATCTATTAAGTTGCTAGTCAACGGAGTTATATTTCTCGATGGATATTACAAACAGTGTACTCGTCTCAATATATACCTTGTTAACATAACATAATTCACGCTGAAGTAAATTGGTATTTAATTTAAAATCGAAATAGACCTTAATTATTTAACTCAAGTATAATATCTTGATTATTAATTTATTTTTAATGTCAAAGAAAAAGAGTAGATAAGTGAATTCCCTACTGTACGCGAAAATAATTCCTCTTAGATCAAACATACCATTTGGACATTCCTACATCTCTGTATTTTTATATTCCTGCAGCGCGAGTAGAAAAGCATCGTGGAAAAGTATTTGTCCATAATTCTTGTACTGAGTTGATATGTACAAACTCAAATCAGTACGGACATATTTTCACATATTCTTGTTGAAGTCCTTAATGTTAGTTTCAGAATTCGATAATTAGTATTGAAAATTATCTGTATTGCTACTGGTCTTTGAAAAAACTCTGAATTAAGCCTGCATTTCTGGAGAATGGCAATTTAAAAGTTCCTTTTTCCGGTAAAATATTAGCAATTCTTTAAAACCTGATATTTGATTATAACTAGATCGCATTCAGGACAATTTATTGGTAGTAATTTGTTCCTAGTTGTGCAAAAACAAAAGAGCAAGCTCTGATTGCAATAATTTAGTTTCTTTATTTGAAAACATCCACAGAAGCATCCATCGTCTAGAGCGATGTTAATCGAAAGCTCTCCACGACCGAAACTCAAAGCGCATCTACAATATAAAAACGCCTGAATCATTCCATTCAAGCAGTATACCGTGCAGGTAATCCACTTGAAAAATGAAATTAATTAGTGCTGACGTGATGGTGCTCGAAGATGCAAAAACTCTACCAAATTGATATTCCATTCGGTTAAAAGACTCTCATATGTAAATCACGTTAGCTAAGGTGCATTTATCTGCACACCGATGCTAGCTATCTCCACCTCTACTGATGTGATGTGATGTGATATGAATGTGATGCGATGCGATGTGATGTAGGGGACTCCCCAATTGATTTGCTCTGAAAAATTATATAGGAGCAAAGCGAAACATGCTCAACATGTCATGATAAATTCACCATCCTCGTTTCCGCTCTATTGAAAGTTCGCATCCAACTCTAGCCCGAATCCGTTTTTTATCTAAAGCCACCACTTCAGGTATGTATAAATGAAAATTTCAGCATGAATTGAGATAAATTTAAAATGGATCAAGAATTTCATATTGGTTAAAAAAAAATTATTTTGGGTTTTGCATACGAATGCTCATAATTTGCAGATTGAGTTTCATTTTGGGAAACTTAAATGGATATACTTTTTCCGCCTAATTAATGTTCAATTTCATTTTGAAAACGTAGAAAACGAACACACAGTATTACGTGATTCTGGTTTTATAATTGTTTGATTGTATTGATTCTCATGGTAAGAAAAAAAAGCGAACGATAACCTTACTGGAAAAATAATTGCATTTTCATGTAGATCCACATCGCGTAATATATGCGCACGTATCCTGAACACCGACAAATTTATTGCTTTGCAATGAACCTCCCCAATTAATTACTCGTGTTTTTGTTATCCCCAGAATATAAGCCGTGATGAAAAGTGGAAGGTTATACAACTGAAAACATAGATTTACTTGCTTCACCTTGTCAGGACTCGGATAGCTATTAATCATTCTCATACTAATCCTCCCCCACATAAATATTTATTTTTATATTATGAGCCCTATCCAGAATTAAGGGCAATAAATTTACTGAATGATTTATTTTCTTTTCTTACCTGTTTGCAGCGTCCAGTTAACCAGGTTACAACGTCCAATTAGGGATTATCTTTATAAACGCCATGTGGCTATTTTGTAGTACAGTAAATAGTTTTTATTAGTTTAAAGTAATTGGTTGAATGATTATATGGTTGAAAATAGTTGGCGCAACTATATGAGTGAGTATTTTTGAAGGAACGAAATAAGCTAAATCTGATAAACATAAAATAAATATAAAGATTAACAGTAGCAAAAGAGACAGTTTTCAGAATGACTCTCTCAAAGATCACATCTACGAATAATGCATTTTTATTTGAAAGTAATTCACAATTTCATGCATGGACACGTTTAATAAATAAACGGTCAACAATACATGCATTTCATCACTTACTCGGTGTTAGTATTAGCATGTTAAAGTACGAAGTCTAAGACCAATTCCCATGATATCCTAGATGAATACCCTTATGAAATTTTCGTATTGTCACCCTTCTGTGCAAGTTTGATTTTTGAAGTGGTTTTTCGCATATATTTCTTAAACGGTTTGTCGGACAGAAAAAATGATTATAACCAATTTTATAGGATTTCGTATTCTCAAGAAGTCTTTAGTACAATAAAAACGTCTTGGACTGATCGTTTTCACTGTATACTTAAGAAACCTAAATTTTTATATGCCAACACCAAGCAGGAGTTGCCCGATTAGTCTCATTTTCGAACTTTTTTCTTAAGACTAGGTATACAATTTCAGCTCTCTAAGTATACGCGTTCTCGAGTTATCACAACAAAACTTAAATATTATATAGACGTTTTTTTAAAACATGCTTAGAAACGTCAACAACAAAATGCTCACTCGTATTAGTAACAGCAATGCAAATGCGATTAATAGGATTGAAAATTCTCTTTATAGTGGACTCACTGACATATATACAAATGGACTGCTTGATCTCCTGTTTCATGTGGCACCAATTTTGATTTCAGAAAGTATGCTCTCACTGTCAATGCTACCAACTGTTGTAAACTGGCGTTATATTTAAATTATTTGGAAATTTACTTATATGCATATCAGTGGGATTTATCGAATTTACCACAAAAGTATTTCGGACTATTTGTATCGTTAAATTTTAATTATGTGTCGAAGGAAGTGTTTTTTACAAGGATTTTTACAAGCAATTACTCGTTCCTAATCGTTACAGTTCAGTGGGAAAGTATGCTCTCAGTGAAAGAGACAGGAATATGAAAGTGGTGCCAGTTGCTATCATGCATTTTTGGTTCAACAAGCAGTCCATTTATATACATGTCAGTGAGTGGACTGTATGTGGTTAGGGTGCCGGTTTTATGGATAACTCAGTTTTATATTCAAAGTATAAAATTTTAGTTTTATTTAGTGCTTGCTTCAGTTCTTACAATCTATATCACAATTCAATTCAATTCAGACTTAATACTAATTTAAAATTCAATAATTTATTAAAACTTAATATAAACTTCAAAAAATATAAAACAATTCATTAAAATTAAAATGATGTCGGCGTATTTGTAGTTGCCGCGTAGCTGTAAAGAAACCACAAATGTCGGTGTGGTTGTGGCGCGTTGTATTGCTCCCCTGTTCCTACTCCTGTAACGAAGAAGAATGTTAACAGATGAACAGGCACGAGACAGTTGAAGTGAGAGCAAATAAATATGTCAGATTTTAAACCCTTTTCACTCGAACTGCTATGAGAGGGCGGTGGTGGAACTCTTTGCTTGAGTTACTGCGTGAGAGCAGTTGAGATATAATACGGAATGTATTATTTTACGATTATAACAGCTTGTAAAGCTGTTATAAATGAAGTTGATGAACGTATCCAATTATTCTGCCTTTATTGTGCAGTTTTTGTCGTGCTGGTACGTGAGGGCATGAAGGCAGCACTGATGACGCTAATCATGTGCGTACCATTTTGAGTGCAGCAAACTTGGAATATTGCTGCGTCTGAGATTGTAATGATGGCACTTGCGACGTTGAGTCTTGTGCGCCTTTTATGTGTGCAGCAATCTGAGTACTGCTACGTGTGGGAAGGAACTTCCTTCTACCTTGTTCAGAATTAGCTTCTGAATATTTTGTGCAGAGTTAGCCTCTGGAAACAGATCTAAATTAACGTTTGTATGACGCTGTCTAGACCTTCGGATTAACTCCTGTGTGAGATTGCTTGAGTTAACCTCACTTTGCAATCCTTAGGATCAACTCCTAGCCGACGTACTTGAGTTAACCTCAAACATTTATTTGGACAGAATTAACTTCTGTTTCAGAATTGAGTTAACCTCAAATATTTGTGATAGCCAGAATTAACTTCTGTGTTATAGATTGAGTCAACCTCAAGTATGTAGGACGGCCAGAATTAACTTCTGTATTAAGATTTGAGTCAACCTCAAATTATTGGCATAGAATTAACTTCTGTAAGGAATTTCAGAATTAACTTCTGGTTGGGATAAGGATTTTGCTCAGAACAGACTCCAAGGCTTAGGACTTAATCAGATCAACTCTGATTTGGAAATGGGTACCTTTGCTATCGTTATCCGCCTTTTTATAACTGCTGAAGATGGCCATGTGATGTACTCCTCATGGCGTTGCCATAGCGACGTTTATACCAGTTGCTGCTACGAGAGCACCTGGTTGACGTAACGTCAGTTGACTGACATGTCATATTTGTGTGTACACGAAGAAATGTGTATTTTCGGTGAGTTTTGTTTAATTATTATTTTAATTAAATATTTATTAGTTTTTTTGTTTCCATTTTCAGAAGAATCATATACAGGACCACCTTTTGGATAATCGGGGGATGCCGCAAGAGCTGCATTCTTGATTAGATAAGTATTTTTGTTGTTAGTGATTTTCTAGGAATATGTTACTTTGTGTTTCCTTCTATCTTTGTAGGAATTAATACACAAATTTGGACTGAATGCATCGAGGGATAATAGAAGTTGAGATGATGAGAGTATACAGAAGTTTTATCATCAGATAAGTATTAAATATGTTCGATTTAAAAACTTGATTCTTTGTGTGTTTTTGTTTTGTTTTTTAGGAACTCAACATTTGAATACGTCGAGGGAAGTATGGTTCGGTGGTGGACCGAACAAGGTTCGTACATGCTAAAGTGAGACCTTGAGGAATGAAATTGCAGCAGGGATAGCCTTCTCACACTGTGCCTACTATCACGAAAAGGGATTTTGTCCAGTAACAACGAAGAATCAATATTCGCGGTTAAGAGTTCATATTTAAAGAGCTTCAAGCGATCCCCATAGGGTGGAAGATTTAAAGAATAATTCCAGGGTAGGAACCTGAGAGCAAAGTGTAGGAAGGTCCGATGAACAGACTCGATACGGTCGATGTGTGCACCGTAAAATGGAGACCAGGCCTTGCTAGCGTATTCAAGAGGTGGTCTGACAAAGCAAGTGTCCGATTTGAAAACTCTCGGCACCAACGTTTTATAGAATCCAGTATAGAACTACATTTTGATACCATATAATTTATATGGGAGATAAAATTCAATCTGTGGTCACATTTGAAATCCAACTCACAGACAGAATCCACACGGCGAGTCGAGGAATCCGAGAACTCATAATCATAAGTGATTGGTGTCTGATTCCTATGGAAAGTCATAACCTCACATTTGTCGATATTGAGTACCAAATTATTGCTCTTGCACCAATTGTAAAAATTTTCAAGCTCACCCTGTTCGTTAACAAATTTAGTCGGAGCGAACAGTTTAACATTGTCAGCATAAATCAAGACTTTACAGTACCTCACAACAGAGACAATGTCTTAATAGGAAGAATAAAGAACAACGGGCCCAAGTGAATTCCTTGAGGTACGCGAGACGAGGCCTTCAAGACTCTAGAGATGGAATGGTGGAATAGGATTTGGTATGTTCTGTTATCTAAATAAGACGCTGTCCATTTTGGAAATGTTGGGGGAAACCCATACTATTCCATTGTAAGGAGTCGAAGGCTTTACTGAAGTGGTTGTAGACCTGCTCGAAACAAACCCATATTGGTTTGAAGAGAGTAAATTCTTACAGGAGCTTGGTAGTTCAGAATAAATGACAGATTCGAATAATTTGGGCATGCAAGATAACTTTGCACTAGGCATGTAGTTAGAAATTTCATTTTTACTGTCTTTTTTGTGGATAGGTATGAAAAAAGGAATTCTCTCACAGCCACGGAAAACAATCACTATCGAAAGATTGTGGAAAATAATTCTCAGCGGGGCTGCCAGGGAGATGCAACATGACTTGAAAAAAGTTGGGGGAATCCCATCAGGACCAGTTGTGGTCATTTGGAAGCCCATTAATATGATCGAGCATATCCGATTCTGAAATTTAGGGGATAATGAATGAAACGTTATGAGAGTCGTTCATTTTGAGGTTGAAAATTTGACGAGGTAGAGGCATTGTCGAAAAAGAAGTAAACGTATCGCAAATTTTAGATGAATCATCACTAGCAGAGTCCTTGTACTCATGGTATTGGGGTAGTTGTCCGTTCGTTTCTTCATGTTAATAAACTTAAAAAAGATGCGAGGTCACTAAATAATTTCGTACGCATGCTTTGTACATAGTCATCATAAAGTGTAGAGGGAAGTTTTTTGAACTCATGATTTGATGTGAGGAAGTTATTGTGACTTATAATGTCTTCGTCCCGCACATAACTATTCCACAGTTTATTCTTTCTATTTTTAAGATATTTCAGTTAATTATATTAGGAGCGGTGCACTTAAGCGATCACCGCTGCACCCACCAACATGCTTACCAAGCAGGGAAGTCTACTACAACTGCCCTACATAGTCTTGTTCTAAGACTAGAACAGGCGGTAGAGGATAAAGAGACAGCCCTATGTGCATTCCTAGACATCGAAGGAGCATTTGATAATACCTCCTTTGAAGCCATTGAGAACGCAGCTACCAATAAAGGAATCGAACCTTCCTTGATAAAATGGATAAAAGCTATGCTTGAAAGCCGGAGAATCACAGCTAACCTGGGGGAGGACTTTATAACAGTAGTGGTTGCTAAGGGATGTCCCCAAGGTGGGGTTCTGTCCCCTCTACTATGGTCACTGGTTATAGATGATCTTCTACAGAAGCTAACCAACTCCGGCTTTGAAAATCAGGGATATGCAGATGACCTGGTTATTATAATTAGGGGCAAATATGATCAGATAATCTCTGAACTATTGCAGAATGCCCTAAACATAGTCTGCAACCTGTGCCAAACAATGGGACTTCGAGCCAACCCGGGCAAGACAATAGTTGTTCCATTCACAAGAAAAAGGAAGCTTTGTTTGAAAGCACCATCTCTTGAGGGAACAACAGTGGAATTTTCAAAGGAGGTCAAATATCTGGGTATTACCTTAGATAATAGACTAACCTGGAACTCTCACTTAAAAAGAATACTAGATAAAGCTACAGTGGCAACATGGACATGCCGCAGGCTTTTTGGCAAAACTTGGGGTCTAAAACCAAAAATGACTCTGTGGTCATATACATCTATTATAAGACCCATGGTCACATACGCTTCACTCGTTTGGTGGCCAAAAACAGAACAAAAGACGGCTCAAGCTAGTTTGCAAAAACTACAACGGCTTGCATTTCTAGGGGTTACAGGTGCCATGCGTACCTGCCCAACCACAGCCTTAGAGGCTATGTTGGACCTGCTACCCTTACATTTGCATGTGAGAGGGCAGGCCATACATAGTGCAATAAGACTGCAGAGGGCAAATCTCCAAATCACAAACAATTTGGCTGGCCACCTGAGAGTCCTCCAGGAATTTGTAGAGGACCCGATGACTAACCCAATTTCAGATGTTATGCAAAAACGCCATTACTTTGAAACGCCATTTAAGGTGATCTTGGGGGACCGTCAACAGTGGCACACTGGGGACTTACCCTTCGAAAAAGGATCTCTTAAATGGTACACGGATGGGTCCAAAATGGAAGGTAAAGCAGGCGTGGGCATATATGGGCCAAGGTGCCATCTCGCAAAGGCACTGGGGGCCTCACCAACCATTTTCAGGCAGAAATACACGCAATAGAACTCTGCGCTCGCGAGATAATCCATAAGAATACGCGTGGAGCAAAAATATACATAATATCAGATAGCCAAGCAGCACTTAAAGCGTTAAACTCGTTTACGTTTGAGTCTAAGCTGGTTTGGGACTGTCTTACTGTCTTGAAGCAACTGGCTGAGACAAATAGGGTGACACTAATAAGGGTACCAGGACATGAAGGCATTAAGGGGGCATTAAGGCCCGGAGCCTGTCTTTGGACACCCAAAGATTCACCTCCTGGCTCAGCTCAGGCTTTGGGAGGACAGAATTAAAAAGGAATACTGGGAAAACACCCCGGGGCTGAGACAAGCGAAAAAATTTATAAAGTATTCGCAACAGAGGACAAAAGAACTCCTCACACTCAGCAGAAAGGAACTAAGGCTCATAACGGGCCTACTTACTGGGCATTGCCCACTTAGATACCATTTCAAGAAGATGGGTAAGGTCGATGATGAGACCTGTCGATTCTGTATGGAAGACGATGAAACTGCTGAGCATATCCTGTGTGGTTGTGAAGCTCTATGCCGCATAAGGCTAAGACATCTAGGAAAGGCATTTCCACTGCCTGAGGATGTTGTTAAAATGGCCCCCAAGGACATTATAGGTTTCATTAAAGACCTTAAGTTCGAATGGGCGCCCTAGGGCGTTTAGGGGTAATGTCACAAAAGATCTCCTAGGTCGCGGTGGCAGGATGAGAGACGGGAGTCCTGTCCGCATTCCCCGGAATAATAATAATAATGATAAGATATCTCAGTTCTGTATTGAACCATGGCGGCTTTAGAGATCAGCTGGCGCTCACGGGGAACATGAGAAGAGAATAAATCGAAAAGAATTATATAAAACTTAGAAACATCTTCATTAACACTATTGCAAGACAGTAATGTATTGAAATCAATAGAGATAAGTGTACTGGAAAGCACCAGAGAAAAATGGAAAAAAATTTGCTCATGTGGATTGAAGATCAGACTCAGCGTAGCATGCCGTCAGTCAAATGTTAATTCAAGAAAAGCCTCTTCATATTTACGCTGATTTAAAAAAAATAATGGAGGACACTTGCGAGGAAGAAACGTTTAATTTAAGTTGTGGTTGGTTTGATAGATTCAAAAATAGATGTGGTATTCATAATGTTAAATTGTTGGGAGAAGCAGCTAGTGCTGACAGAGAAGCTACATTCGAGTATCCGAACAGATTTAAAGAAATAGTAAAAACAGGTGGTCACAGTCCCCAACAAGTATTTAATGTTGATGAAACTGAACTATTCTGGGAAAAAAATGTCAACCAGATCATTTATTGCGCAAAATGAAAAGGTAATTTCTGGACATAAGCCTGCAAAAGGTAGGCTTACTTTACTGCTTGTGTATAATGCCACAACTGATTTTATGCACTGGTTTATGACTCCCTAAATACTAAAGCTCCGAAAGGGTGTATTAAAAACAGATTACCTAAGATCTAAATGCCACTGACAGTGACACTAGCGGAAATCTCAAACAGTTTTGGAAAGAATTTAATATATTAAAAGCAATCAATATAATAGAATATGCATGGAATACAGGTTCGAAAAATACCAATCACGGTACTTGGAAAAATGTATGGCCAGAATGCGCTGATGATAACAGGGAGACGTCTGGATTTTACTGATTTGGAGCAAAATCATAATGTGGAGCTAAATAAATGTCATAATAATACTGATTTAACAATTGAAGAGTTAATTGATATGAAAAAACTAAGGATGAAGTAGATGATAAGGATGGAGCTGATGCTAAAACTTTTACAATTGGAGAACTAAAGGATGCATTAATATATCTTGAGAAAGAGTTTTTCTATGAAATAAATTCGTAGCGAATTTAGTCAATATGAAAATTGACCGAGCTTGCTGCCAAATCCCTAGCTCATGAATTGAGTGAAAAAAAATCTTTAAAAACGAAGATTTGTTGAAAAGGAATTTCTTCTACAAAAGAAGGCGTTTCGTATCAACAGGAACCGTAAACTCATCAGTATGGCTTGGTTCCGTATACGCCAAAGTAACAGCCAAGTCTACCTCATAAAATAATTTTTAAGTGTGAATTATATTTGAGGCGACAGACTAAGCACTTAAATGCCCAGGAAAATAAGCCCTGTACGGGATTAGCATTTCATAGGTATTTTATAATGAAATAAATTCATAGAGAATTTTATTATTTCCACAAAGTAATACTTTTGCTAAAATTGACTAAATTACCTACTGTCCAAATACTATGATATCATATACTAATTGAAGTTCGTATGTTACAATTTATCAAGAGGATTCGTTAAGCTAAAAATTAAATTATATTACAAAGAAAGTGCCCAAAACTCAATAAACAAGGGACAAAATGAAACTTAGACACGCTCTAGCGCATAGGAATATTTATGACCATTGTAAAGTAATTTAAATTAGGTTTCCACATTTACATTTGTCACAATCGGAGCCGTATAAACCAAATCATTGTAGCCCAACAAGTTATTTTATGTATACTTAGAAATATATGTAAGGTGTGGATTACATGTGAACCATAAATTTTTTTTTTCAACATGGCTTATCCTATTATTAAGTACGGATAGTGATCTCTAGGAAATACATACCTAAGAAAAGCGTAGTATCAATATACGTGCGCAGAGGATATGTACTAGTGTACATCGTAAAAAATTGGGGTGTACTACATACGAATATTATGGGGGATTATTTCAGTTATGAAAGTTAACTAAAATGATGCCTTTCCAGATATGTATACACAGACACAGTTGCTGAGATATAATCATTCACGAACGAAAAAATAACTGGCAATGTAGCCTAACGCTAACAATATAGCCTGAATATCCGTTAAAAATTCGTCAAACCCACACGTAATTGTAACACAAAAAAAAAATGTTTCTTCCAATTTTTCCTGGCGAAGCTGTGAAGGAAGATTTTGATTGAAAAGAGATTGATCCAACGAAAATTATATAATATTCAGAAAATAAATCGTTTACATTGCGAAAAAGTGAAACACAAAGCTATATTCTTAAATTTATTCTTTGAAATGACTAAGTAAACGTAATTACAATTGCAGCACGTGCTGGAGTCAGAGTGCAAAGCTCAATAAAATAATAGGTAATAGGTACGAGTATAAGAAAATATCTTTGAAAAATATTATGTAATTGAAGCTCTTTTTTTTATAATCAAGAGATTTCCATATAGCGTGAAATGCAACAAAAGCGGCAAAACTATCCACATGTGATTCGCCGGATTGAAACCCAGAAGAAAATATCATTGATATAATTTGAATCGATGAAATACCAGTCCCTCATAGGACTAATTCTAAATGTTCAAATAAATACTTAGTACTGTCGTTTTCCCTAGCCTTGGACCACTTTTCAGGAATATATGGTTATAATAACTTCTTAAAATATTTAGAATATTGGGGACTTATGTATACTTTTCTATACTTACTGATTTTTTACGCATGATATTTAACAAAAGGTGTTGGTAAGAAGTTGGGCTCTGAGTTGCCTAACTATGGACCATTAACAATTTTTGCACCAAATTTCAAACTTGGGTGACGAAATCAGGGAAATTTTAATTTACCTACCGTCCAAATTTTTTAACTAATCCATACACTGTAAGTATGAACGATTTTAATATAAAATTCAGTTTTAAATTTTTTTGTATTTCAAATTTTATTTATCTATGGATCTTGCTCCAAATATCTTCAATTTCAGGTATTTTAAAAATATCCCTTACTGATAATAGTGATGAAAATAAAGACTCCTTTGCTTTGATTCGTATGCGCCGATCTTTAGAGGACCAACGGTGCTTGAGCTGTTATTTTTTTGACGAGTAATTAGTTCTTGTACTAATACTCGCTGTACTAGGGTGACGACGGTTACCAAAATGCTGATTTTCTGTATGGATGGGATCAACGGTGCTTGTACCGTGATTTTATAGTGGGATTAAGCAGTGCTTGTACTGATACTCGAAATTAGCGCGGATTGTTGTGCTCTTGGTAGCCTCACCAAGAGAGAATAAAAGAAAGGCTAATTTTCACAAAACTAGCTCACCGAAAACTGTCTTTTATCCCAAAAATCCTCCTTTTTATAACAAAAACTTCACCTTTAATCTCATTCTAGCTTACCTGAATCTATTGAAATGCGTAGCATGCAATTTTTCCCTGGAAAATAAAGTTTTCACAAATGACAAAAATAAAGATTTTTTTTCTTATGCTCAGGAATTCCACTCGATTAGAAATGTTTGTGTTGCATTTATGCAGTTTGTTTGTGATAAAGAATTCCAAGGGAATTAAAATCGTGAGAATGTGAAATTGTTTTGAATATTTTTTGCATATGATTTTATTATGAAATATCTGGATTAGGAAAGGGTTGCCCGATGGTAACAAATAGCTTGCTGGTAATTTGTCTACAATTTCTCATCGACAGTCGACCATTTTAAGAACGTCCCACATTTTGTAGAGCACTTTACAATTAATAAAATCTCTGTCCATTGTTAGGCACCAACTTCTCATTTGTTAAAATTTTTAAAATATCTCGAAAATTGAGAGCGATATTAATATGGATAAAATTTATAACTAAAGTCAAGATATCAAAAAAGAAATAGATGTTGGTGATATTATACAATCGCTGATACTTACTACTTTATTAAGCTAGTTATAAATATAATAATTTTCTGTCAAAAACAGCACTTTAAGTTCTCCTACAATAACTACTCACTGTGGAATCGAAATCACTACTAACGATTAACGACATGCATAGTGTGGTACTGGATGCGTGCAAATAAGTGTTAACAAAGAACCAAACTCTCGATTTAATACGTGCAACTAAATTTTCATGAAACCAAAATGTTACCGGTGGTCCATTATTGGGCATCTAGTCCAAAGTGCGGAATCAACGTTATTTTGCCTCATATCATTTTTTTTTTATATTATTAAGCCAAGCTCATGGAACTCCCATGCTGCAGAGCACTTCATGGCAGGAAGGAAATAGGGAAAGAATTAAGGAATATGCGGAGAGTGGCGGAGGTGCCGATGTATCTCGCCCTTAAACTTTTGCAGGTTGTATGCCGGAGGAAAAACGGATGATGGTAGACTGTTCCACATTAGCACAGTTCGGGATAATAAATTCACACTTAAAAAATGTTGGCTGTTCACTTTTGCATCTGCGGCAGGCAGACAAAAAGTTGTGCTGGAAGTAATACGGAAATAATACGAAACGCCTTCTTTTTTAAGGACTTTTCTTTTGTGAAAGAGTTTTTGTCAATCAAACGATATTGAATTATTGCATTTATAGATAGGGCTGCTTTTGATTATATACTGGGGTATGGATAATTGTTACTTATGTTACAACAAACATTTATATATCTCCATAAATAATATGACGACAAACATTTGTTTTAAAAAAAGTTCTCATATTCCTGTTAAAGCACCCTCACACAAATAGTTAAAGCAATCAGCGAAACTGCCTTGTAAGAAATTTTATTGCTAGATCAAGACTCGTAACGTGTTTACGAGAACTGCGACCATCGATAACTGCAGATATTATGGCAATGTGTAAAAGGAGTCATCATCCACATCTGGCGCAGATATACTATCGAATATTTTTATGGATAAAACGTGCTATCAGACGATTCTACGACAATATAGGATTTGAGACATATACAGGGTATGGTGGGTATGGGTGTGTATTTCCAGAATAAAAAGAGATAAATAGAATTCCTCGCATGCGATAACTATAAACGTGCATTGAACCTTTGATATATCTCAAAGTTATATTAGTCTTGGAAATACGTCTCAGAAACATTGTATATAAAAGAAAATTGAGTTTTTCGCCAGGGCCCATAAAATGACACATGACGATTGGGATTTTTTATATAAATTAATTCAATCCCTGGATAATAATTTCACAAATAAAAAGATGATAGAAGTTGACCGAAACCAATATTTGCAAAGTAAAGAATTTATGGTAGAGATGGAATCTTGATTCAATAATTCTATTATCATGGGATAGAATTCTATAGTAGATACAAAGAAAAACAAATTGGCACAGCACCGTGAAACATATTTTCTTAAACTCAACATTTGGTTCAGTACTTGTAAACATTCCATCCGATGTGTGTTCAATCCTAGTTCCTGGGTTTCTTTTAACTTTAATTTAAATATTTCTGGTGGACCCTTGATATGTAGATTAAAATACATAAATTAAATTACAGCATAAAACATTGTCACTGACATTAAAATCTATCAGGATTAATTTTAATATCGAAAATAACTCTTAGTTTTCAAAAGGGATACGAATCAGATAAATACAAGAGAAAAATATCCGCAAAAGAATTAATTGCTATTTTTCAGTCAGTAGCTACTTTTTAAGAAATTGCTATTTTAAGCACAAGCCTGAATTGATTTTCGAAGGAAAAGATTGATTTTCGAAGCAGTTATGCATTATACGAACTTTACAATAGAGAATAAGTTTTGATTTTCTAAAATAATAAAATTACCCTTATTTTGTATTGATTTTTTTAAAGTTATTTATTTTTAACAACGTAAACGTAAAAAATACTTTAAATTTTCTGTAGTTTTTATAAATTTTATTATATTTATATAAGTACTTCTGGTTGGTTATGCATAGTATGGCAGATTATTCGGCACTTGTATATTGTGCAACACTTTTTGACTGTTCGTAAAAATTGTAGAGATTTGAAATGAAATGGTTCTTTCTGAAGGTTTTTGTGCAATGAGCTTCTAACTGATATGTTGCCACTTTACTAAGTAAGTATCAACGAACAGTCGATCGACCAAATTTTAATATATTTAAATCTAATTCAAATTTGTCTGTGATAACTGAGTGATATTCAAATCGACAGATGCAACAGTAATTTTATAAGAGTTGGCTTATTAGTAAGAGTAGTGTTATAAGTTAAAAAAAAAAAAAATTACCGCAACTATGAGACTGACGAAAAAAGCGGTTGTTTTCCTGTTATCTATGGCTTAGGGCCTACTAAGACTGATTATATCAAAATTTTAGATCTAGAACTAGCCTAGAAGATCGGAGGAGACGGAATTTTTTGGCACATTTTGGGTTATATCTTTATAACCCAGTATGGGTGACCTAACATGCTTTATTATCTTCAGCAAATCAAAATGTTAGCTAGATTCTCATGAATTTCAAATTCAGTGTCCTGATTGTTTCGCATTCGCTGTTCTGTACCCGGTGGCTGAGTTTGGGTGGAATAGATAATGGACTAAGAATAATGGGTGTCTCAAAATTGGTATGAACTAATTGTGGAGCTTCTTTTCTGATTTATATTCTTTACTTGTACTTTAAGAGGAACTGTGAGCTAGGTAGGAAGTTTACTTAAGTAGATAGCTTAGCTAAGTAGGTAGCTTAGCAAAGTAGGTAGCTTAGCTAGATAGGTAGCTTAGATAGGTAGGTAGCTCAGCTAAGAAGGTAGTTTAGATAGGTAGGTAGCCTAGCTACGTAGGTAGCTAAACTAGGTAGGTTGACCAAAATGTATCGAATACTATGGGATATTTTGATTATAATATTCGAGATTTGTGGTTTTAATAATAACAAAAAGGAGGCGAATTTTTAATGCGCACAAATATATTCTCATCTATTTAATATCATTTGTCAGCGGGTTAATTGATTTTTTAAATATAATAAGAACAAGCAAAAAAGCTAGAATTGATCTAACAAGTAGAGGAGCCCTACTCTTTATACCGCTTTCATCCAAATTCACAGTATATGTTGGGCTTGACTAAAACTGAAAGTGACGCAAGTGGGAGCCCCAGATGGCCAAGCGAAACTGAAATAATGCATAATGCAGGTGAACCCGTGGTTACAATTAACACTTTTCATAAAACTTTGATAATTACCCTCTTGTGGGTATGTTCGCAAAGTATAAGTCACTTTCTTTTCGCTACAATTATTTACAATCTGTTATATTTTATATACAAAAAACTAGAACTCATTATCCGAATTAATTTAGGAACATTTTCCAAAATAAGATTGGCGGTTTGCTGAATTACATTATACTTATAAATTACCTGCATATACCGAAAACCTACCACCCTTTTTCTTACGGCCTAATTCTAACTGATTTTCAAAAGTTTTTTTGCTAAATTCATTGTGAGTTTTTTATGATATTTTGAAAATATTACGAGACTCGTAAGCCACCACCGTATATTATTATTAAAAAGATATATATATATATTTTTCCAGGAGTGTAGGTACTTACTTTATATTCTGCCATCTGTGTAGAATATTCGTACAAAATCTCATCAAAATCCGATGATAAATTCAATGTCAAAAGCTCATTGATATATACCAATGGGAAAAAGTCTCTCATTTCCTAAATTCGGGTGTTGTGCGGGAGGTGGGATGAAAATTATCCACTTTGCAAAATTCCTTTTGCTAGATTTATTGTGATTTTTTGCTGATCTTTTAAGCATATTTTACTTCCCCTTCTGATAAGTCGCGAAATTAAACTTTAGACAGCCAAAATTATGTGTGAAAAATTCATTTCCAAATTTTTTTCTACAACATATCGATTAATCCACTCTTTTTGTTTTTTTGTAGATGCGCTTTTATTAAGAGATTATTTGTATAACATTTGAGAAAGATGGGATGTCAGTTAGTTACCTAAAAAAAAAATCTATAAAAATTTTGCATACACACTTTTCGCCATCTACCGGCGACCTTTGAAAACTCATGGAAATGTCACTTACAGAATCGGAAATCTACATACCTCCTCTGTGCTTGGCATTTTAGCCGAATCAATTTGGCGCTTTCATACAAATTCTGTTGCCATTTAACCGCGACAACTCCTGCGAACAGTTGCAAATTGAGCATTGTCCAAGGGATAACCTACAAAACCCCAGGCTCCCCTACATTATTCATTATTTCTGTAAATTTGGACGAAATCGGTGATGACGAGTAGGGAATCTCTCCTTGTAAGACCAATTCTGACGATACCGTAGATGAATGCTCGTATATAATTTCGTATGGTCAACAGTTTGCGCAAGTTTGATTTTTGAAGTGGGATTTCGCATATATATCCAGAACGGTTGGTCGGACAGTAATAATGGTCAATACAAATTTCATATGATTTAATATTCTGAAGAACTTTTTAGTACAATAAAAACGTCTAGAAGTGATCATGCTGACAATATATGTAAAACTCCTAAATTTGTATATGGCAAGACCAAGAATTGGTTGTCATTTTTGAAATTTTATTTACTATTTTTATGAAAACGTCGTGTACAAAATGTCAGCACTCTACGTCGACGCGCTTTCAGGCAGTCTCCAAATATATAGTGGAAAACGAACTTTTTATATGGCAACACTACGAAGGATGGAGAATATAAGAATTTTAATAACTTTTGTTTTTAACAAATTATAATGCAGTTACCTGATTGATCCCATTTTCGAACTTAAATGTCCTTTTTTTT